>BHEV01037977.1:0-24791 GCA_004319985.1 Emydocephalus ijimae
TCAGGATTAAACGCCTCTAAAAGTCCTGGATCAGCCAAAAAACTTTCTCTTGAAAACTTTCTCCCCTCTTCCTCCTACTCACTCTTACCCAGCTTCTTTGTGGCAGCCATTACAGACTGCCGCTTGACCGCCTTGAGAAAAGGGAGTTTTGCCAGCTGGGGAGGGGGTCTGCAGCACCCCCAAACCACTCACCAGCTCCCCCCTATCTTCGGCTGCCTCTGCGGGGCAGCCTTAGCCTCCAAACCTGTGCAGATCGGAGGCACCAAAACGGCTAGCACAGCAGGGATCGCGCAGGATCGCGAAACCCTGCCACTAGCGAAGCCGACAAACCGGAAGTCCCTCAATCCCCACAAATTCTTAACGATCCATCTGGCTTTATGGGTGTTACTATTGGGGTTTCCCATCGGGCATGGTCAATTGGTTCCAACACACCCTGGGCTATTAATTTGTCCAGTTGCTCATCAATCTTTGGCTTGAGTGCAAAAGGCACCCAACGAGGCTTAAGGCTAATGGGAGCTACATCGGGGCTGAGATTAAATGATATAGGGGTCCCCTTGTACTTGCCTAACTTCTCTGTGAAAACGTCCTGGAATTCCTGGACGAGGGCCTCTTCCCAGTCATCGCTTCCAGTTTGGTGGATGCCAGCTAGTTCAATCCTGAGTGGGGCGAACCACTGTAACCCTAGCAGACTGGGCCGGTCACGATCGACGACAATCAGAGGTAGCGTTGCACTGCGGTCTTTGAAGATACTTGGACATGGCTGGAACCGACAACTGGAATTCTGTTTCCTTGGTAGTCCTTTAGTATGATTTTTTGAGTGCTGAGGTCCTGGTGACAGATGGCAGGGATCAGCTGTTTGAGGGTTTTCCAGGAGACCATCGATAGGGACGACCCCGAGTCGACTTCCATTATGCAAAGTCGATTCTCAATAGCGACCTTTACTCGGATCTTCCTTGCATCCAGGGATGAAGCATGGCCGATAGTGATGGTTTGGTGTGCCTCTTCCCGTCTAGTTGAAGTGGCAGGTGCTTGATTTCTGCAGTCGTGGTTGTTCCATTGGTGGTTCAGGCGGTCCCAATTTACAGGTGGGTTGCCTGTAGCCTGGCGGAGATTATTCTCCCTCCGGATTGGACTGGACCCTTGCTTGCTTCTGCAGACCTTTGTGATGTGGCCTCTCTTTCCACAGGAATGGCAGAGTGCGTCGAGGAATTTGCAGTCTGCTTGCGGGTGGTTTGCCCGCAACCAGCACTTTGGCGCGGGAATCTCTGGTTCCGTTGGTCGTGTTCTGACTGTAGCCGGTTGATCTCCTCTTCCTCGCTGTCTGATGAGGATTTGAGGTCTTCATAATGGGCGGTAGTAGTGTGCCTCTCAGAGGAAGGCGGACTATCACTAGCGAGTTGGCGGTGCAGTGCGTTCGCTCGGCGCATTCGAGCGGCTGACTTCCTGGTTGCTTCTGCTGCAGTAGCGTCAGCGATGACATCTGCGAGGCTGATGTCTCCCTTCACCATAATCTTGCTCTGTAACGTGTAGTCATCTAATCCCAGAACTATTCGGTCTCTCATTGCTTCCTCGAGGTTTGCGAAACCACAGAGTCCACCCAGGTTCCGGAGGTTGGCGATGAAGTCTCCAACACTCTCGTTTTTCCATTGGTCCCTCTAGTAAAACTCGTGTCTTCGGATGAGTGTTGGCACCGCGGGTGCATAATGGGCCCAGAGGATCAGCGTGAGGTTATCCCAATCCATTTTCTTCACCTCCGCCGGTTTTGCAAGTGCTTTAGCCATTTTAAAAACAGCGGGCCCGCAATGGGTCAGGAATACCGCTCGTTTCTTGCCAGGCGTAGCATCCTTCAGATTGTTGGTCTCCAGGAACATCTGGAACCGGTCTATATATGAATCCCAGTTTTCGTTTGCTGGGTCAAATGGAGTGGGTGGTATGGCGCCTCTGGTCATCCTGCTGGTTGTTGCTTGCGCTCTCAGCCACGTGCTCTGTATTGTTCGATGAGTGGTCAGTCAGCTCTATCATCTCCGCATCCCACCTTCGTCGCCAGTGTTAAGTCCTGAGCATGGGTGCAAGGAACGGAGATGAGTTATTGAACTGTGACCAACTCTTTATTAGTAACTTCAGAACAGAGCAAAATACTTGGGCAACAGCAGCAGCTCTTTTATGGAGCTGGCTGCTGTCACAACAACCAATGATTTGAGTTTACTGCTCTAACAAGCATCCAATCAGAGATGACTCGCTGTCAGCCAATCAGATCAGCCAGAAACGACCAATCACGACTCGCTATTCACGGGCCAATGAGAAATGTAGTATGACGAGCCTGCTGTTAACGTAAAGCTATTAGGGTTGTTAATGAACGCGTTAGCTTAGTCCATAACAGTTACTGCAAAATCCCATTCCCTCCCCACCAACCTGCTTTCCAGCTCCATTCTCCTGTGCAGGGCAACAAAAGAAGACCCAGCCAATCAGCTGGGACTCGGGAGGCAGAGAATAGATGAGGACAGGGCCAGTCAGAGGTGATATTTGCCAGTTCTCTGAACTACACAAAATTTCTGCTACCAGTTCTCCAGAACTGGTCAGAACCTGCTGAATACCATCTCTAGAAAAGATAAACAGGATATCAGTGGTAAATGAAATGCTGAAGACAGACTTCTTCATATCGGTCCTTTGCCAAAATGTGATGATGGAGAAGGAACGCCCAGCATGAAGGAAGGATGTGCACTCTGTGTCATGTATGAAGATCTCCTCAACCTTCATTTTGCAGTTGTGATATTCTCTCATAATCAGGTCATTAAATTTTGCCAAGTTGCCATTTTCCCCCAAACTTTTGTGGAATGTTTTGGATTGACGTCTTCTGACAATAAACTCTTTGTACCCTAATACAGAATCTCAAAAACTAGGGCAGTTAATGGCTGTTTTCTGAGAGATGGTCAATAAAAGGTAATTTCCACAGGAAGTCAGTCATGATTTCTGTTATTGGATGCAAAGAGGAGAAAGGATGGAGATAATAAGTATGTGCTAATTTCTAAAAAATGGTGGGAGCAGGAAATGTCTTGAAAGCTCACCCAATGAATAGCAATAATCTGGAACTCTATCAGCAGCTTTTTTTCTATTTTGAAATGCTGTTTGATTTGTTGTTCAAGGGAAAGATGGACAATCTGATTTCTTTCATTTCTCTTGGAGTCACCTAACATGGATCCCAACTGAACATCTCACTGTATTTCAACCATTCATCTAATCCATTGATCTGATCCATGGAATCTTCAGGGAGATCTTGCAACATCATCATCTTCTCTAGGGTGAATGAGTTTATGATTGTCCCCATAGCTCCTTGGATCGTTCTTGCTGAAAATTGATGTCCGTTTTCCCCTTTGCTATAGGATGGCAATGATAAAATAGCTCCACAATATATTTTGGTTAGTACAATCAGGAAATATCCTAGAAATACATTGAAGTGGTATGAGAGTAAAAAGACAATTCACCAATTATTTTAGAATTACAAAACACAGACCAGATTCATTTCCCAGATTTTCAGAAGGCATACTGGTAATACAGGGAGTCTTCAACTTATAATCGTTCACTTAGTGACCATTCAAAGTTACAATGGCACTGAAAAATGTGATTTATGATTATTTTTCACATTTACAACCATTGCAGCATCTCCATGGTCAAGTGATCAAAATTCAGATGCTTGGCAACTGGTTCACACTTATGACAGTTGCAGTCATGTGATCCCTTTTTGTGACCTTCTGAGAAGCAAAGTCAATAAGGAAGCCAGATTCACTTAACCAGATTACTTACTTATCATCTGCAGTGATTCACTTAACTACTTTGGCAAGAAAGGTCGTAAAATGGGGCCAAACTCACTGAACAAATGTCTCACTTAACAATAGAAATTTTGGACATACCTGTACTTTTAGAAATTAGCGCTTTGAATAAAATAATGAAAAACACCTTTATTCCTCCCGGATTTGCTGATAGATGATGAAATTCTTTCCAATATGTTAAATGCATCATTACTTAGTATCCCAGGCTGTGAAGCATGAGCTTTATAAAAAATATCAGAGCAATATTATAGTACATCACTGTCTTTTTAAAAAACAGCTTACCCTACTTCCAGCCACTTCTATCTGTCACTCTCTTTTCAAAGACAGGGAAGAAATTACAAATCTCTTGTCAATATGAGCAGATGACATCTGAAAAAAGAAATACAGAGAACTGATTTATTGCTTTTATTTTAGATCTTCTTTGAAGTAGCTGGTACCAGGGTTGTACTGAAGATCTTGCTTGAGGCCCCACTCAAATCTTTTTGCTTTTGGCCTCAGAAAGAGAAAACCTCCCCCCCCCGCCTTCCTTCCTCTTTAAAGAGGTTCCAGGTTCGGAAACCACAAAAAGGAAACTTTAAAAAAAAGGAATGTTAGGCTATATTAGTTTCCTGATTCATGCAACAATTGAATGTTGATTCTGCTTTTTATGGAAGGAAGGACATCATGAATTTTATGTTCAAGAAGGATAATGGTGCTATTAACAAGCAATTAGATGCATGTACAGAAATAATGGTGGAGGAAGGTTATGATGCCAAACAAAGCCCTCTGGCTGGCATCTTATGAAGAAGCTCTTTTAAAATTTCCTGATACCTGAAGAACCAGGATGTTTAAAAGCATACAGTATGGAACTTCACATATTTTCTTGAGGGTCCCATTTGTACTTTTGAAATGTAAACACGATAAAGATGTATGCTGCTAGTACAGAAAGATCACAACACACATATTGATTCTTAGAAGGAAGAGGTTTATTTATTTATTAGATTTATGTCCTGTCTTTTCTCCAGGAACTTAAAACTGCCTATGTAGCTTTCCTTCTACTGATTTTTCCCAACAGAACTATCTCTGAAATAGATCAGGTGGAGAGAGAGAGAGAGCATAGGCCCCAATCTGACAAATCTCTCAAGAGGTAGTTGGAAGGAAAAATAACTAATAACTGTTTTTTCTATGTGTAAAACAGGTTGTACCAAGCCCCTTCTTTGACTTTAAAAAACAGAAAGTCAAGGGAACATGAGGCAAAAGGGAGCCATAGACATCTAAATGGATATCTCTAATGGACATAAATATATGTAAAGAAGTATTTTGCTCTTAATGCCTCTGAAAGAAAAGATTGGAAAAGTATGTCTTCCCAGCTGCTGTTCACCATGCTTATGGTCCACATTTATGTATCCATGCCAAATGGGTTTGCAAAGAAATTGGTTTGTCAGGAGCAGTCATGATGACTCAGCTCTTGGTATGAAAAAGGGAATAAAAATGCCTTTTACCTTTAGTTTTCTTTCTTGGTTTACCAAAATTATCTAAATAATACTAACATGAGGTGACAAATTAGGTGCTGATCACCATCATTAGTGCTGGGAGGTCATTTCTACAAATAGAAGCACATTTTGGAATTTGCAAGCCATAGAATGAGGAATATACTAAAGCATATTTAAATTTCACCATTAAATTCAATAGTTCAGTTCAAGAGATATCATATAGGCAATAGACTATAACCACATCCTATGCAATCTGCACACTCTTAAAAATAAAATATAGTTTAAATTGAATATATGGATCTGGCATCAATGCAGAAGAAGAATAGAGAAGAAAAATTCTGTATGAGAGACAAAGGGTAAGTATTATGAACTAAAATATGTGCTGCCCACAAAATATGTACAACATAAAAAGGCAATGTTTTAATTTATATGTTCAAAAACCAGAATTTCACATCAGCTATTTATTAATCAGCCTCAGAGAGTGTGCTGTCCAGCCAGTCTATGGGAATTGGATAGTTACTTAGGAATTATGAGCTGTCCACTTAAGGGAATGCATCATGGTAAATGAAGTTAAAGGTATCCTGGGAATTGTAGTTCATGTCACATGGCCATATCTGTAATCCTGATTGGTCACTAAATTGACCCTCTAAGGGAGGCTTTCCTTATTGTTTGTCTGAACTCTCTAACTCATGGCAGCTTCTTTCTATCACTATGAGATGGGTTAGGAGATAACCATCTTTTAGTACAAGGCAGATATACAAAGGATTGGTCATTAAAGAAGAACTTCATCACAAACGTGAGTTATGAGGATACCTGATGAACCCATAAATGTAATTTGTTATGGACGTCTTGTTGAGTTATTTATCTGCATCTGTACAGCTTCAAATCCACCTCTGTGCAGAAGGCAGAAAAGTAAAAGATGATCCTGAAACCCATCTGTATAAAGATTGTTAATTTGGATTTGTGATAAAGCAAAATAATATTGAAGCCAGGAGTGAATATGCACTGTTAATTTAAGCCTACATTTTATCATCTCCTCTCTTTCTCTCTCTCTCTCTGTGAACAACAGAACTTTTTACATGCTGTTTACATGGTGTGAGGGGTTGGAATTCCCCCACATGCTACAAACAAAGAGAATCAGTAACTCACCCACCCACCCTTCTCCATTTATGCAAGAGACTTTCAAACATCCTATTCTCTGGCTTAATCTGCGTCTTCCCATTGTTGGCCAAAGTAACCTTACAGCCTGTTTGGAATTGAAGGAAGGGGCCAGGTATTTCCCATCTATGTCTTTCTCCAGTTACAAACCTTTTCCAAACGCAATGGAAAGTTTGATAAATCTTGCATGCATTGCTAAAAGGAAAGGCTTTGCATTTCTTATGCTCTCGGCTGCTTCGAAGAGGCAATAAAGGAGGCCTCTCCAACTATTTTACAACCACTCTGGCCAGTTTATTGGGGGTCATAAATCATTATTGAAGGACCATCTTCGAAGCAACAGAGCACATTCTTCCCCCCAAGTCACAAGGCTGATTCAAGCAAGCTATTTGAACAAAATAATTCAGGGAGCAATTTCTTTTGTTTAAAAGTCTAACGTTTCTTCATCTCCTCTCTTTACGAAAAAATTAAAAGCATAACACGGCCACAGTGCATGCAACTTACTGCGGTATTTTTCCTAATGAATTTTTCCCTTCCATCGAAATTGACTGACACTCAACTATTAGCTTACAGCACCATCTAAAGTAGGCAATAAATTCCTTTGGGCAATCAGCAAAGCTCACCCCCTAAAGAGAGAAATCAGATTCAAGTAAAGCAGCCTACATCTCCATCTGGTGGTCAAGAAGAAATTTACAGTGAAGTTAAAGAATTCTTACTATTTTTTTCCCTTTTTTCAAGAGTGGGCAAGGAAATCCCCCCTCTTTTTTATCTTCAGCCCACTGCTACATCTGGGGCTCAAAGAAAAATCTCCCTGAAACTATTGTGGACAATTTAATCAACTTAATACAAAGGTCCCAAGAGTAACTGCAACCTAACATGGGCGTAGCAACAGCGTCTTCCTGACCCTCTTCTGCCACCTTGTGAAGCAAGCGACAATTATAGGCATATTTCAAGTCTTCAGACTGCGCGATGCATATTTCTGCATTCAGCCCTCTAGTCTTCAGACTTTGCGATGCAACCTCTAGAGCCCCCTTGTGTTGCAAGCTCACAATGCACCCTAGAAGCAGCCATACTGTGTGCTGTGATAGCATCGCCCAGACTCTGCAGTGCCACCTATGTGCTCAAGTATTAAATCCAGCAGCAATTCTACTTTCTGCTAGCAGCACACCCTAATACAAAATGGGCGTTGGTCCTTACCTGACACGCCATTTCTCTTAGAGCTTCTCGGAGCATCCAGAGAGTGGGTGGTGCTTCCGTCTCTGCTATTGTAGGCTGAGCTAAATTCCTGAGGAATGCTCCTCCTTCCATCACGTGACTCCATCCAGCATTCCCCAGTTTTATGCGAAGGCAAGAGAAAACATTAAATCGTGCTCTCATCTTACTATACTTAGGTTCCTTGGTTGAAAAACAAGACACTACCAGACGGCGAAGGAAAGGGTGAGGCTGGATGCTCCTCGCAGCTCGAAGAGAAATGGCGTGTCAGGTAAGGACCAACGCCCATTCTCCTTAGAGCTGCTCGGAGCATCCAGAGATTGGGACATACCAAAGCTGGGCCTGTCCTACGGGAGGGGCGGCGTCTGGTCTGTGGTCCCCTCGGTTCCCTGAGAACCCTCTGAAGAACCCTTCTACCGCAAGAAGCCTCAGCTGAGACTTACCTGTTGACCTTGTAATGTCTGATGAAGGGTGACATGGAGACCCATGCAGCTGTCCGGCAGATGTCAAGTATTGGGCCCTGGGAAACCCAGGCAGCTGAAATTGCTGCACTCCTAGTGGAGTGAGCCATGATACCCTTGGGTTCCTGGGGGCCTGATCCTGGTACGCCCTGGCGAAGGCCTCCTTAATCCAATGGTCTATGATGGTTGGGGTTGCTTTTAGCTCTTGTGACTTTGGCTGGAAGGAGATACACAGGGCCTCAGACTCAGTGCATTTAATGTCAATCCATAAGGCACGTCAGACGTCCGGGGAGTGCCATAGTCTCTCCCCTTCGTGAGTTGGGCCGGAGCAAAAATGGGGGGGGTAAGGTCCAGGGTCCTGTGAGAAAGCAACTTAATCTTGGGCAAGAGGAAGGGACAAGCCGTAGGACCACCCGGTCGGGATGGAATGCGCAAATGTCTTTTCTAACTGACAGCGCAATGTTCTCTGATAACCTATGTGCTGAAGTGATTGCTGAAGTGATCCTACCGAAGGAAAATTACTTTGAAGTATAGGAACTGAAGAGAGACCTCTCTTAGGGGTTCAAAGGGTGGTTTTGAGAGGGAAGTAAGAACCCTATTGAGGTCCCAGGGGGGTACCAGTGGAGGGATGGAGGACGTAGATTTGTGGACCCTTTCAGGAAGGCACAAATACAGGGTTGGTGAGAGAGGGAACTAGCCTCTTTACAGTGGATGCCTGTGGATAAGGCTGCAACCTGACATCTTGGTGTATTGGGGAATAGCCCCTTGCTGAAATCCTCCTGGAGAAAGTCAAGCACGAGAGCAATGGAAGGGGCCATTGGGTCAACCAGAAGTTTGACACACGCTTTCTCAAAGACACCCAGATGGCTTTCATGGTCGAGGCAGGACTTGAACTCACAGCCTCTTGCTTTCTAGCTCAGGGGTTTAACCAGTAAACCAAACTGGCTCCCATACTGGTTGAAGATCGCCTGGCTGCTAAGAAGGTATAAAAGACCTTGCTAGAGAGGATTTCCCTCTTCAAGCGTTCCCGCTCAACCTCCACACAGCTAGTTGAAGCCATTGGGGGATCGGGTGGAGGAGGGGACCTGGAGACAGAGAGATTCTGTCTGCTGGGATCCTCCAGGGAGGGGCTACGGTTAAACTGCGAAGTCCGTGAACCAAGGCCGAATGGGCCAATAAGGAGCTACAAGGAACAGATCCGCCTTCTCGTGAAGTACCTTTTGAAGGACTATGGGCACCAGCGCCAGAGGAGGGAAGGCATAGAGGAGACCCGGGGCCATGGACATCGAAGGGCGTAGTGGTTCTCCGTCCCTGGGGATGGGAATCTTGAAACTAATCTTGGAAGTTGGGTATTGAAGAGGGGGCAAATGGGTCTACTACTGTTAGACCGATATGCATGTCGCCTCTCTGAATAGAGATGGTGGAGATGCCTCTCTGACTGGTCTATGGTGGCCCTGCTCAACCAATCTGCTCGGGTGTTGGAGATGCCTGAGATGAGGACCTCCCTGAAGGATAGGAGGAGGGACTCCACCCACTGACAGAGGCGCTCAGCCTCCCTCATTAGGCGTGATGACTGAGAACTCCCCTGCTTGATGATGTGAGATTTGGCCGTGATTTTGTCAGTGAGGAAGAGGACGTGGCAGCTGCGTAATTGGGGGAGGCAACAGCAGAGAGCCAAGGGACAGCACGAAGCTCCAGCCAAGTTGTGTTGCACAGCTTCTCTGTTGTTGACCCTCCGCCCTGTGCTGAAAGGGACTGTAGGAGGGCGTCCCATTCAGACAGACTGGCATCTGTGGAACGGTGAGTCTAGGGGCTCCTTGAGGGGGCAGCCCTTATTGATAGACACTCTGCTCCACCTTTTTAGAGAGGGGAGGGGAGCACCCTTGGTTAGACCTTGACCTAGTGCTTTGAGTTGCTTGATCCGGCTCTCTGGGAGCAGGGACCACTGGAGTGATCTAGAGTGGAAAAATGGGCCCTTATACCTCGTAACTGGGTTAGCTCAAAAGGAAAACCTTTCAAGGCGTCTGGCGTGTCTGACCAATTGAGGATGCTAAGGAATCTCTCCAGAGAGAGAACACCCTTCCTTTCACAGAGTCTATTACTCTCCCCTGGTGGGTTATCCTGGTGGAGGGGGATAATCGGCTTTTCTTCCAATTGATGAGGACCCCTTGTTCCTGGAGAGCAGTCAGAGTGCTTTGAGTGTCCCTCACTGCGTGTACCCTGAAAGGGGAAAGGATGAGGGAGTCATCCAAGAAACAGTGTAGAGCCCCGGGAGGGATCTGAGGTGGGCAGCTAGAGCAGCCAAGACCTTGGGAAGGGTTCTGGGGGCAGAGGCCAACCCGAAAGGGAGCGCCACGTATTGAAAGTGGAGGTTCTTATAGCAGAAGCGCAGGAATTTGGAATGAGAGGGCCGGATCGGGATGTGTAGGTATGCCTCAGAGGGGCAATGGATGACAACCAGTCTCTCTGCCCCATCCCTAGGGGGATGGATTGCAACATGCTCATTTTGAAATTGCGGTATGCGAGATGGCGGTTAAGCGCTATAAATCCAGAATCACTCTCCATCCCCCGGAGTGTTGGGAACCACGAATAAGTGGGAGTAGAATCCCTGTCCTCTGGGCGATAGAGGAACGGGCTGGAAGGCCTGTATGTCGAGCAGGGGCTGAATTGCTGAGTCCATGAGGCTGCACTTGGAGTGGTTCTTGGAGAGGGGACATGCCCTGAAAACTCGGGGGGGGCAGTTTGGAACTCGAGGGCAAGTCCAAGCCTGATGGAGTCCCTAGCCCAGGCATCGGAAGTGGAGGAGTCCCACTGGGGTGAAGGCTTCCAGGCGCCCACCAATGGTAATTAAGTCTAGTGGCTTATCTGGAGCGCCGGAAGAGCTTGTTGCCAGAGCCACGAAAGGGCCTCTTGAAGTTACCGCCTCTTCTGAGACTATCAGAGGAGTCGGACCTGACCTGAGGCTGTCCCGAGCCAAAGGGAGGGAGCCCTTTGACACTTGGGAGAGAGAGAGGATTGGAAGAGGGGATGAAAGGGAGCTCTCCGAAGGGGCTGCATGGATCTGGACTCTGACTGCAGATGAGGGATGATCCAAACAGTTTATATCCCACGAGGGGAGCGGAGGCTAATTTCACTTTATTCTAGAGATCTGCCTGCTAATGTTTTGGCAGCGCAGACTGGGTACAGAGGCATGGGAGGGAATGGCACGGGAGGAGGCTGGGACATGTGTTTGAGCTGGCTGGTTAGTGAATAGATGACCTGATGAAGAAGGAAGCGGCCGTGGCCGATCTGATTGCCCATGCGTCTGACTGATGAGCTCGGCATAAGGCCAGCTCTGATCGATTCTCCTCTGGCCTCAGGGCTTCTAGGGAGTCGCTGAGGGTAGAAGAAGAGGCCGGCTTCAATAGGTTCATCCACCTCCGGGGTGCTCAATGGGTATAAAATAATTATATTAAGCAGCTAAGATTTTCTATTCTTTTCGTAGAATAACAGAATTGGGGGAACCCCCGGAGATCACCTAGACCAACCCCCTGCTCAAGCAGGAGAGTCTATTCCAAAAATTAGCCCCTACCTAGGATCAAACTTGCCGCCTCCTGGTTGTGAGGCAATCGCTCCACCTCTAGACCAACTGAGCTGCTCCATGATCTACCGGAGCGATAGGAAAGGGGTTAGCTGGGTTCTGACTTGTTAGACCCAAGGAAAGCTTGGCTTCGAGCAGGAGGGATTTGATTAGTTGGGGCCTGCAGAGCCCTACAAAGGAGGGCTGGTCGGGGATGAGACCCTTGTCCTCTGACACCTCTGCCTCTGATGGTTCTATGTCGGAAGGGGGTTCGGTATAGAGAAAGGACCCCAAGTAAATGCTGCTCCTACTCCTCCTCCTTGTATCAATCTAAGTCTCCTACCCCTTCCTCCTCGTCCCCCCTTGTGGAGGGGGAAATCTCCCTCTGAAGGGTACCTGATCCTGGGTTGGCTCAGATCTGAAAGGGAATGATCTTACAGATTCGGTGACCAGCGGCTGTAGGCCAGGTCTGGCTGCCTGTTGGAGACCTTCTGTGATTCCACGGCGGATAGCCAACTTCCTCCAGGATCTCAGTTGCTCCGGAACCTCCTGAATGAGAGGTTCCCCTTGGTGTAGGCCGGCAGCTGAGGGTGTAAAGATAGCCTCTGGTGTTTGTCTGGCCGGTGGTCTAGGAGACTGGAGGCCTTGAGAGGGTGAGCTGTGCCTGGATAGAAAAGAATGGACTAGAGGAGGGAGGGGGGGCTGAGAAGAGTAGAAGGAGGAAGAATGGGAGGCACCGTGCCTGCCTGCCTGGTGCATTTATCAATTTCTTTTTCCAGGGTCTTGAGGCGCCTTAAGGCATCCCTCTGGGAGGCTTTGGAATCCTTAGCCTGCCTGCGCAGATGATGAGTTTTGATTTGTCCTTCAAAGAAGGGCCTGTGGAAAGATTGCCTTCTGCCATTTTTATATATATAATCAAGGAAGAAAAATATCAATAGGAGGTGGTTGGCACGACTAGGGGTCAACCTACAACAAGGCCGGGAGCCCTGAGAGAATCTTTTACGCCCTAAGTTAATTTGCTCCTGCTCCCTGTTATAACCCCCCTTTATTTATTTATTTATTTATTTATTTATTTATTTATTTATTTATTTATTAATAGTTTTATTTGTATATAAATATGTATAAATATTTCTCTCTCTCTTAGTTTCCTCTGGTCTGTTGTTCTTGCCTTCTCTCTCTCTCTTTTTTTTTTGTATTTGAAAACAGAAGTCCAAATGACCCAGACGCACCAGAGGCCTTAAGGCGAAGGAGCCCTTAGGCCTAGATCCGACTGCCTTCCCAGACACATACTGGGCGGGAGTGGTGGAAGGTAGACCTCACCAGCTACGGCCGGCTGCAGGTGAAGCCAACAAACAGAGGCAGGAAACAACCTCTAACACCACAGAAGGTTTCTCTGTGTGAATCCTGTCCGAGCAGGCCTACGGGTCCTGCTGCTTTGAAACTGCACGCTGCAGATTGGAAAGATAAGATTCAAAATGGCACCCAGCCATGAGGTGGTGCTTACCAAGGCGACCGCCTGCTACGTGGACTTACAGAGCCCTTTAGCAGCGGTGAGGGAAACAGTCCCGAACAATTCAAGGTCCCCAGAAGGAACCCAGGAAGGAAGGAGGCAAGAGAGGCTTCGCACTAAGGGAAAAAGCGGCATGCGGTGTGGGGGGGGAACGGAGAGACACGGAGCGTCTATGAAGGCAACCAAAAAAAATGGCAGAAAGGCAATGGGGAAGGTGGGGGTAGCTTGTAACGTACGCTATCCTTCCCCCTGAAATCCCCTGGGCCCAAGAGGGCTGCCCAGGGGAATGAAATCACAATTCACGAAACCACTGCGCAGGGCTAAGGGAAGAAATAAACAGATACAACCTGAGAATAAATATCGGAGTCAAAGTAAGGCTTGCTGAAAAACGGCCAAGAGCACTTTGAAAACACTGCCTACTCTGCGAGCGGCTGAGCAAAAGACTGGGGAACACTGAGATGGAGTCACGTGATGGAAGGAGGAGCATTCCTCAGGAATTTAGCTCAGCCTACAATAGCAGAGACGGAAGCACCACCCACTCTCTGGATGCTCCGAGCAGCTCTAAGGAGAAAAAAAGGGAATTGCACGGAAAACCAATAAATTTTTCCAACTTCACCTTTTGCCAATTTGAAACATGGCAACTGCCTCAGCCATGACAGATGTCTCTGATGTACCAGCAGACATGAATCCTCCACCCACCCTTGTCATAAACATGGAAATTGGTTCCCAACAACCACCCTTAGATGTCCAACCCTCTGGAGAAGCCACGATACCTCCAAAAGCCTATGACCTCAGAAAGAGTAAGAAGCTTACCGAACCCATAGAAGAACACTTAAGGAACAATTGGCAGCAGCAATATCACTGCTACACAGACTCATGGGCAAACCTTGAGAAGATCTGTGTTGCCCCAAAACATAAGCTGCCCCCTGAGAAACTCCTCTCATTGCTAGATGATCTAGATGCCCTTTTCTCATGGTGGAGACATAGCAAAAACAATCTCAAGTCCATCCAGTCAAGACTGGGTGACCCCAAACTCCTAACACACATCTAATACTTCGATGACTTTCACAAGGAACACGAAGACTGTGTTGAGAAAAGCAAGACAGCCTTCCAGGCAGCACTCCACAATATGCTTCAGCAGGAAGTAGCGTCAAGAGAGCAGGCCACATCCAACATGGCTCCTTGATCACATGTGTCTTCTTCTCACCATTCTAAGAAAGCCTACTCCATCCATCCCAAAGCGGTTTCATCGCAGGCAGGTTCTAGTGTCTCATGCCAATTCTCTGCTTCCGGCTCTCACCATCCTTCCAGAACATCCTCCCATCGTAGTGGTGCATCTCAGGCCTCCAAAGCAGAAAGTTATGCCAAACAAGTTGTAGAAGCACAAGTTGAAGCTGCAGCAGCAGAGGCAGATTTACATATTACAACAGAGGTGATACTGTAGAAGGCTGAACTGGCCAAACAGCCAGCAGAAATGGCCAAAGCTCAGGCCAAACAACCAGCAGAAATGGCCAGAGCTCAGGCCAATCAATAAGCAGAAATGGCCAATCAACAGGCAGAAATAGCCAAATCTCAGGCCCAAGTGGAATTACTCAAATGACAAACAGAGATGGCAGCGAAAGCAGCATGGACTTCAGCATGGCAGAAGGCGGCCAATGCTGCCTCCCTCAACTTCGACCTCAAAGAGTTGGGAGAAGAGAGCCTAGATACATGGGTCAAGGCCTATGTGGATGAGCAGCACTTGCTTCAAAATGAGCAGATGGAACCGCCTCAGTTGCCCAGCAGTCTCCCACAACCAGAGACACACAGGGATGAATCTCAACCACAGATTTTACACGTCAGTTACACAACTGATGTTGTACGACCTAAAGTACGAGATTCACTTCCCACCAACAGCAAACCTTCCCCAACTGATTTTGTATGTACTCAGGTCTGAGATTCTCTTCCCAGCACTAGCAACCCTACCACAATGTCTCATGCCCTGCGGGCTGAGCAACGTAGCCCACCAGTGCCTACAACGACTTCTACATGAGTCAACATGCCATCAACGACAACTGCCACACTCAATCCACAGGCAGCAGCATTCCTGCCACAACCTCAATACCAATCCGGTTCCCAGGCACCACAAGGTAACTGTGCCCAGCCTATACATCAGCATGACGCTCAACCATTGTCCCCACTATGGGAGAACAACATCCTCCATAAGTACTGGGAAGAAGACTACAACCCGTTCTTGACTTACAACCTGAACCCACCCTACGAGAATCCAGGGGAAGAATCCTCTACGTCAATACCTTCCCCCAATTCAGCAAATGCTGAAGATTACTGGAGAAACTTGGCTGTACAGAGTGGAAAGCTAAATTTGCATGCCAACAGAATTCGCAGATTCTCTGACAAGCCAGGCAGTGAATATCTAGTATGGAAGAAAATTTTCCTGTGACCCATTCAGGCATCACTCCTGAACCCTGATGAAATAATTAGACACTTGATAGCATGGCTAGGGCCACAGTCTGCCAACATATTGAGGTCATTTTTGGCATCCCATTTAGATGACCCAGCCACTGCCCTACTGTTATCATGGAAAAAGCTTGACAAACTGTATGGTGCTTCCAAGGACGTAGAAGCAACACTCTTGGATAGCCTCAACAGTTTTCCTAAAATTCCTATCAACAAGCCTCACCGAATCATAGTCCTCGCTAACATATTTGTCCAGCTGAGAATGGCACAACAGGATCCCAACTTACCTGCGCTCACCTGTCTCGATCACGTCGACACGCAGAACAAAATTGTTTGAAAACTTCTGCAGGTGGTAATTGAAAAGTGGCTCTAGTTGACTGACACCTTCATGGCCAAGGGTCGCCACCACTTTATACCCTTCACACCTCTTGAAGAATTCGTGTCCCACCAAGCGACAGTGTGCAACACACACCGAGCCCATGGACTCAGAGCTGTTAGTCCTCCTAATAACAGACAAAAGTCAATCATGCTGTGGTCACTGTTGGAAAAGGGTTCTTTAATTTGTATTCTGTAAATTGAATTCAAACTATTTGAATTCAAACTAAATGGGGGAAGCCAGATTTGTTTAACGATCATATGATTCACATAGCAGCTGCAGTGATTCACTTAACTAACATGACAAGAAAGGTTGTGAAATCATGCACAATTCAATTAACAACAATTTTCCATTGTTTAGCAATGGAAATTCTAGTCCCAACTGTGGCTATAAATCAAGGACAATTCATATAATCACTTCCCAAACAATTATATTTTTTGTAAACAGAGATAAGCAAAGACTGTTTCTGTTTCTGTCTATCACTTTAAAAGGCAGATAGAGATAAAAGAGTGGCACACATCACAATTTAAATCCAGTGGTTTTTTGTTTTGTTTTTTTGTATTTCTGTTGATAATTAGATAACCACTTTCTTCTGCCAAATTAGCTCAGTGGATAATGGGGTGAGCATTAGAGCTGAAAGTGTTGGCATGTGAGCATTCCTGTGAATGGAATCTAAACAAAACAATGACCAATGAAGCAGATTTTATAACTATTAACAAAAGGTATTTGTTTACAAGAAATATATCATGGGGTAAGCAAAGTCTGGCCCCTATCCCCACTTAACTATTAAAGGTAGTTCTCAACTTATGACCACAATTGAGCTCAAAAATTGTTAAGTGAATTTTGCCCCATTTTATGACTTTTTTGCTTGTGGAAAGGTTACAAAAGGAGATCACGTGACCCCTGGACACAGCAATAGCCACAGCAATACAATATAGTACTAAGATTTATATGGGCCCTCATTTTACCAATCTCAGAAGGATGGGAGGCTGAGTCAACCTTGAGCCAGTGAGATTCGATCTGCCAAATTGCTGGCAGACGAAGGAGCCTGCAGTACTGCATTCTAACCATAAATATGAACCAGTTGCCAAACATCTGAATTTTGATCACATGACCAGGAGGATGCTGCAAAGGCCATAACTGTAAAAATGGATTTAACTCACATTTATCAGTGCCATTGTAACAGTCACTAAACAAACTGTTGCAAGTCAAGGACTACCTATGATTATTAGGAGGAATCTGTCTCTCGCTCTCTCTCTCCTGTCCCTCCCTCCCTCCCCCCCCCCCACAATACTTGGGAAAAAAAGAGGAACTGAACTAATATTAGCAGTTTCTTAGATGTACAGGAGGAAAAACCAAAGGTACAATTACAGATTAATCAAAACCTGGCTCAAAAACAGTAACTGAAAGAGGGACATTGGAGTTCTAGGGGATGATCATTTAAACATCACCCAGTAGTGTGCGGCGGCATCCCAAAAAAGCTTTGATTATATAAACAGAGACACAGAATCTAAATCATGTGAAGTACCCCTTTATAAAGCCTTAGTAAGACCATATCTGGAATACTGCATCCAGTTTTGGCCAACAGATTACATAAAAGATGTTGAGACTTGGGAAAAAGTGCAAAGAAGAGCAACTAAAATGATTAGGCGCCTGGAGACAAAAACATTTGAAGAATGGATGCAGGATTTGGGTTTGGCTGGTCTAGAGAAAAGAAGGACTGCGGGGACATGATAACATTATTTCAGTATTTGAAGGACTGCCACAAAGAAGGAGTCAACTTATTTTCCAAAGCACCAGAAGGCAAGACAAGAAACAATGGATGGAAACTAATCAAGGAGAGAAGCAATCTGGAATTAAAGAGAAACTCCCTAACAGTGAGGACAATTAATCAGTGGACTAACTGGCCTTCAGAAGTTGTAGGTGCTTCATCACTGGAGGTTTTTAAGAAGAGACCGGACAGCCACTTGTCTAAAATGGTATAGATCTCCTGCTTGAGCAGGGGGTTAGGTTAGAAGACCTCCAAGGTCCCTTCCACTCCATTCTGATTGCTAGGCAAAGCAGCTTTAGATGCTAAAGTATCATTAACTTTATATTCACACAACTGACAAAGAGCAGACTTCCTAAGAACCATAGATTAAAAAAAAAAAGCTCCAAGTGCAGCCTAGCTTGCTTAGCAAATAAACAGATGTTGTACTCCAGATGGTTGTTGAACTACACTCCCAGCATCCCACCTTACTGGATATTCCAACAGGGGTTGCCATACATTGCAGATCAGCAACATCTGGATAATTACATGCTCTCAATCTCTACCATCAATTTGTGGCAATGCTAACTAATCATCAGCTTGTAAAATGTAGCTATCAAATGAGAACAAGAAAAGTTTAAGTTAGTAATCCTACATGTAGATAGAGTTGCTATGCTTAGACTGTAAATATCTGGACAACCATCAGTTGTAGCCAAGAGATATCTGGAGCAGTGGTGGGATTCACATTCTTTTTACTACCGCTTCTGTGGGCGTGGCTTGGTGGGCGTGGCAGGGGAAGGATACTGTAAAATCTCCAGTCAGAGGTGGTATTTGCCGGTTCTCCAAACTACTCAAAATTTCTGCTACTGGTTCTCCAGAACTGGTCAGAACCTGCTGAATACCACCTCTGATCTGGAGGATACTTATCTGGATTTTGCAGTCCGCTCCAATAGACCCGATTTTGGCTTTTCCATTGAAACATTAAGAATTCTCATCATTGCCCAATCTAAATCTAAATATATAAATAGTATGTCTACATTACAAAGACTGGGGAAAGAGCCACACTTCTGCAAATGTTATATATGGAGATTTGGCTTCCCTTTTAAAAAAATCTTTTCTTGCTGCCTTCAGTCTTCATATAAATCATAAAATACTAACCATTAATAGTCAACCAGCTCATTCTTTCCATAGAGTTTTTTGCTTCTGTAGTTCTGTAGAGTTCTGTTTCTCAGTTATTCAATGTTCATTCAAATGCCAACTTGTGTTACAGTATTTTAAATATGAGTCACATTTTATAATGCCTAAACTTTTCATACATCTGGTTCCAGAGAAAACCAAAATACAAGTCATTTTTTTCAGATCAGGAATCTTCTTCTGCAGTATTAAAAAAACAGACTAAATAATACAACAAAATCTCATTTAGGATTATTTTTATGTATTTATATTTTAACAAATTATAAAATGGAAACAATGCTTATCTAGCTTGGATGATTTGAGTATGAGGGCCAAGCAATGTAGCCGCTGTCGTATAAAATGCTTAGAACTATTCTGTTCATGTAGAAATTCTATAACTAATATTTTTATGTATTAAAGAGTCATCATCAGTGACTACCCCATTCTTTTCATCATTGAATACATTTTCCAAAATGTTGTACCAGCAGTCAAGAGATCATGTGCTCTTCCAACCTACTCATTTTTTAAGAAATGTTTTTAAAACTTCAGTCCTATTCTAATTTGGGTGGGTTTAGTGGCAAGAGGGAGAAGGAGAGAGAAAGCAGAACATTTCCTTGATATTGCTCTGATTAATTTCTGTCTCTTGTGAGATGTCCAAATATTAGGATTAGGCAAAAGAGACTTGGAATTGATGTGTCACGATTCAGTATTGCAATTATTAAGCAGCACTGGTACTTGTCAAGTCCTTTTTAGATTCCTGAGGAGATGTCAGGTTCTTCAGGAGAAGGTAATGAGCATCCGGATGTTATGATCTTGGATGGGTTTCTACAATAACTAGTGTTTGCAGCTGGGGAAGAAATCATAAAATGGAGACTCTGAGATCAGTGAATGATCCACTGCAAACATGAAGTCTATCCTTCAGCAGGATATCAGGATCCCAGTCCTCACTCAAATATTTACTGGCACCCTGGAGAAGTAACCTTGGCATCCTTCTTAATGACTGATATTACTAGAGGCTATAAACCTTTCTTCTAGATGAAGCTGTTATTTTTGGGTAGGATATTTTTGTTTTCCTCTGTCAAGGCCCCAGTGGGCATGGCTTGTAATAGAACTACATTACCAGTTGGTGAACTTTCAGTCTTTTAAATGGAAGAGCCTTAGGTGGATCTTCAACAGCAAGATCCAGAAGCATCCGTTAGTGCATTAAGTCTCTTTTGTGAGGGCACCCAACAATAGGAGTGATGTTGCTGAATTCCAGCACCATCAACCAGAAGTGCTCTGAAAAGCAACTCTGGAACATGTAGGCAGCTTGCAGGCCATGAGTTAACCTGTACTAAAGGAATATAAGGTACTCAGCATATAAAGCCATGCACGTCCATGCCTCAATCTGCATGGTTTTATAAATGAATAAACCTCTTGTCTATTTGCACATTTCTTTTGAAAGCAACATTTCCTTCACTCCTCACTGTGTGCAACTCCAGCCTCGATCAACGTGCAGGGAGGGGGAAAAAAACAATCTTGGCAAAATATAAAATAATAGATACGTTGGTTCCAAGGGACATGAATATCTGCTAGTAAAGACATATTAGAGCTAAAATTTATTTCTATTTCATGTTTCTAAACCGCTCATCTCCTTCAAAGAGGTCCAATTGATGGTAATTAGAAGTAGCACTTGTGGAGCCATCTTTGGAATTTTCTCTTTAAAGAACTTTTGGAAACCTGATTTTTATTTTTAGAAAATAGAACAAATAGGCATAGAGAACAAGAAACCTTAAGCATCAGGGTAATTTGAAAAGGCAAGCAAAAATAAAATCTGAATTCTCTGAAATTGGCCAGGTAACAGCTCAATTGCCTTAACTATAATCTTAGCAGTTCTGCTCACAAAGTTTAAGAGAGGTGACAGTCTAATAAAATATAGGTAATATCTTCAGCAGCTAGAGCACCTTATATACATGTCCACTCATAATATGGCAAATGGTGGACATGCTCATATTTGGCCATGGAATCTCTTATGGACTAAGCCAACGCTTCAGTAACAACCCTAATAGCTTTACTTTAACAGCAGGCTCGTAATCCTGCACTTCTCATTGGCCCGCGAACAGCGAGTCATGATTGGTCGTTTCTGGCCAATCTGATCGGCTGACAGCGGGTCTCTCTGATTGGATGCTTGTTAAAGCGGTAAACTCAAATCATTGGTTGTTTTGACAGCAGCCAGCTCCATAAAAGAGCTGCTGCTGCCCAAATATTTTGCTCTGTTCTGAAGTCATGAATAAATAGTTGAAGTCACAGTTCGATGCCTCGTCTCCTTTCCTTGCGCCCATGCTCAGGACTTAACACTGGCAACGAAGGTGGAATGCGGAGACAATAGAGCTGACTAAATACTCATTGAACAAGACAGAGCACGTGGCTGAGAGCGCATGCAACAAACAGCAGAATGACCAGCGGCGCCATACCACCCGCTCCATTTGACCCGGCAAACGAAGACTGGGACTCGTATATAGACCATTTCCAAATGTTCCTGGAGACCAATAATCTGAAGGATGCTATGCCTGGCAAGAAACGAGCGGTGTTCCTGACCCTCTGCTGCCCCGCCATTTTTAAAACAGCTAAAGCACTTGCCAAACCGGCGGAAGTGAAGACCATGGATTGGGATAACCTCGCGCCAATCCTCCGGGCCCATTACGCACCCGCAGTACCTACACTGATACGAAGAGACGAGTTTTACCAGAGGGACCAACGGAAGAACAAGAGCGTTGGGGACTTCGTAGCTGACCTCCGGAACCTGGGAGGACTCTGTGGTTTTGCAAACCTCGAGGAAGCCATGAGAGACTGAATAGTTCTGGGATTAGATGACCACACATTACAGAGCAAGATCATGCTAAAAGGAGACATCAGCCTTGCAGATGTCATTGCCGACGCTACTGCCGCAGAAGCAACCAGGAAGTCAGCCGCTCTAATGCACCGAGCGAACACACTGCACCGCCAACTCGCTAGCGATAGTCCACCTTCCTCTGAGAGGCACACTATTACCGCCCATCATGAAGACCTCAAGTCATCCTCAGATAGTGAGGAAGAGAAAGTCAACCAGCTCTGCTCGGAATGAGAGCAAAGGAACCAGAGACTTCCATGCCAATGTGCTGGTTGTGGGGCAAACCACCCGTGATCAGACTGCAAATTCCTCGACGCATTCTGCCGTTCCTATGGGAAAAGAGGCCACATAGCAAAGGTCTGCAGAAGCAAGTGAGAGTCCAGTCCAAGCCGGAGAGAGAATAACCTCCGCCGGGAGACAGGCAAACCACCTGGAAATCGGGACCGCCTGAACCACCAATGGAACAACCACTACAACAGAAATCGAGCACCTGCCGCTTCAACTATCGGCCACGCTTCATCACTAGATGCAAGAAAGATCCGCATAAAGGTCACTATTGAGAATCGACCGTGCATGATGGAAGTCGATTCGGGATCATCCCTATCAATGGTCTCCTGGAAAACCCTCAAACAGCTGATCCCTGCCATCTATCGCCAGGACCTCAGCACTCAAAGAATCATCCTAAAAGACTACCAGGGGAACAGAATTCCAGTTGTCGGTTCCAGCCACGTCCAAGTATCCTTCAAGGACCGAACTGCGACGCTTCCCCTGACTGTCGTCGATCGTGACCAGCCCAGTTTGTTAGGGTTACAGTGGTGCACCCCACTCAGAATTGAACTAGCTGGCATACACCAAACTGGAAGTGATGACTGGGAAGAGGCCCTCATCCAGGAATTCCAGGACATGTTCACAGGAACATTAGGCAAGTACAAGTGGACCCGTATATCATTTAATCTCAGTCCCGATGTGACTCCCATTCACCTTAAGCCTCCTCGGGTGCCTTTTGCACTCAAGCCAAAGTTCGACGAGCAACTAGACAAATTAATAGCCCAGGGTGTGTTGGAACCGATTGACCATGCCCGATGGGAAACTCCAATAGTAACAACCATAAAGCCAGATAGCTCGTTAAAAATTTGTGGGGATTACCGGGCCACCCTAAATCACGCGCTTCAGCAGAGTGCTTACCCAGCACCAGTGGTCCAACACCTTCTTCACTCCCTGGGTGGTGGAAAAATATTTGCGAAATTGGACTTAGCTCAGGCGTACCAACAGCTACCCGTAGATGCGAAGACTGCAGAAGCCCAGACAATAGTTACACATAGAGGTGCCTTCAAGTGCAATAGGCTCCAATTCAGATTAAGCATGGCGCCGGGCATTTTCCAAAGTTTGATGGAGAGACTATTACAAGGCATAAAAGGCATCGTGCCTTATTTTGATGACGTCTTAATAGCTGCCCCTTCTAAAGAGTTATTAGGACAATGACTCAGAAGGGTTCTTCAAAAATTTAAAGATGCTGGCCTGAAGGAAAAAAGGGACAAGTGTCAACTTTGTACGGAGAGGGTGGAGTTCCTTCCTTCTCGACAGACAGGGAATCCACCCCACCGAAAAAAAACTAGCTGCAATCAAAAACGCCCCAAGATCTAGAAATAAGACAGACCTCCAAGCCTTCCTGGGACTCATTTACTTTTATAACATCTTCTTGCCCCAGAAGGTGACCGTAGCCNTCTCGCGATTTTATCCGCAATTAAACGTTTCCATGAATATGTGTATGGGAGACCCTTTGCCATAATTACAGACCACAAGCCGCTACTTGGCATTTTAGTGGGAAACAAACCAACTCCCCATATCTTATCACCAAGAATGACACGTTGGTCGGAGTTTTTAGCCGCATACGATTACCAACTGCAATACCGCCCAGGGAAAGCCATTCCCCATGCTGACGCTTTGAGCCACTCTCTACTACCAGACGTCATAGATGACCCAGCTCCAACCCTAGCCATATTGCAAATCAAAACTCTTAAATCACCACCGCTGACTGCTCGAGACATCACCTCAGAAATGAAAAAGGACCCTTCTTTGGCACGAGTCCTCAGCTGGGTGGAACGGGGTTGACCGGACAGTGAACCCAATGACAATTTCAGACTGTTCAGGAATCGACAAACAGAACTTTTCTCTCAAAAGGGATGCATCTTGTGGGGAGACAGAGTCATCATCCCGGAGAAATTGCAACATAAAGTTTTAAAAATGTTGCACGATGGACATCCAGGCATTGTGTGGATGAAGGCATTGGCCAGGAGTTACGCATGGTAGTCTGGGTTAGACAAGCAGATTGAGACCTGGGTGGCGACGTGCAGCAAGTGCCAGGAGACTCACTCTGCTCCTTCAAAAACACCCCCAACTCAGTGGGAAACACCTCAAGGTCCCTGGTCCTGCATCCACATCAATTTTGTGGGACCCACAAGAGGACACACTTTCCTTCTAACCACGGATGCCTATTCTAACTGGCTCGAGGTGCACAGAATGAAAAGCACCACCACGGAGGTGGTCATTAAGAAACTGAATAAGCTATTGGCTACCCACGGATTGCTGGATGTCCTGGTCTCCGATAATGGCCCTCAATTCACTGCCCTGGCATTCAAACAGTACCTAGCAGACCGGGGCATCTGCCATGCCTTAACATCACCAGCTCACCCTGTGGCCAATGGTACGGCTGAGCAAATGGTTCAATTTGTAAAGAAGACCTTACACTTTACAGGGTGACATTGATGACAAGATAACCCGGATGCTTCTCCTCCAACATAATACTCCAAGCAACACCACAAACAGAACCCCAGCTGAAGTCCTGATGGGCTGAAAACTTCGCTCACAACTCAATCGCCTCCACCCTGCCTCCACACCTGAACAACCCCTGGGATCCAGCAGCAAATGTCGATCATTCCAGGCAGGTGACCCCATTTTTGCGAAAAACTTCTC
>BHEV01037980.1:0-12749 GCA_004319985.1 Emydocephalus ijimae
GGTGTCACCCTGGCGGCGCCGCCAGGGTGACACCGCCCCCGCGAGGGGAGGGAGCGCGGCCCCGCCCCTCGCGGGGGCGGAGCTCCCGCCGCGCCTAGCACGTGCTGAGCGGCTGTAAGGAGGGGGGGAGACGCAAAAAAAAAAAAAAAAAAAGGCAGAAGCCGCTTTCCCCGACTACAATGCCCGTCGTTCCCAGTCGGTAGGCTGGCGTGACTTTTCCGCCTTTCGGAGTTGTTTTTAATGACTGGAAGGGCCTGGCTTTCTGGACATGCTCAGAAGGAAGGCAGGGGCTGCTGCGTTGAGTTTCCAGCCCAGCCTTCCAAATGGGGACTACAGTTCCCAAGCTTCCCAGCCAAAAAATAGGGTCTCTGGTTTTAGGGCTTCACTTCCTCTGGAGGACACCCAATTAAGGAAGATTTGACAATGTGCAAAGGAGCAGTAGTGTTCTGTGCGCAGAGACAGGTGTGATAAATCGCACCAAATGTGGATTTTTCAGGCTAAAAAAATGCCCAAAGTTGGAGTTTTTGAGAAGGTTATTCTTCTCAAGGAGGATGTTGCAAAGACCCTGATTTTGTCAGCTGGAGATCGGACAGCCTGGGTTTTAAGATCCCATGGTCATTCCTGCTCACCTAGCAAGTTCGAAAGTTTACTTTATTGGAATTGCACTTCCTACAATGAAATTAAATGCCATCTTCGGTCTACATTAAAACTGTAACAATAAAAACACAAGCACATGCATCGCACTCTATACAATTGAATTGGAAACCCCTGATATTGCATTGATATTGCACTATATAGTAGAATTCAACAGCTACTGCTCTGGGACAGAAGCTGTTTTTCAGCCTATTTGTCCTTGCTTTTATTGTCTTGTACCGTCTGCCACATGGTAATAGTTCAAAAAAGAGTGCAAGCAAAAAAAAAAAAAAAAGGCTGACCCACCCAAAAAAAGCAAGCAAGCAAAATGTGAGCAGATAAATAGGTAGCACTTCAAAGGGTAGGTAACAGCGTTCTGTGTGCCTTTGGGGAATAACCGTGTTGGCCACATTGGCAATGGACATTGTCTTTGGACAATGTTGACTCCCTTGGCGAAGAAATGGAGATGAGCACAGTGCCCTGTGATGGGGACACCTTTAACTTTTTATTCTTAAGGAGTTCTGCCCGTGAAAATGGGCATTTCACCACCACTTAACTTACAGCAAGGACTTTTGGGAAGACTCTTTTGACCACAGGCTGAGAAGAAAATAATACGTCACAACACTAAGCCCAAATTAAACAGTTGAAGAGTTTTCAGGAGTTGCTCCTCATTCGGGTTTATTCTAATATTTAGGACATTTAATCCAAGGACAGCCTTGGACAGCATCGATGTTTGCAAATGTCTCCACAAAAATCAGAATGAGCTCCATTACCCATGCACTCCACAAAATGTCCAGAAATCTGTCATCGCTAAGTGTCACAAAAGTCTTTGGTAGCATAGTTGCATCAGACTATTGCAACAGACAATAATCAGCCTATAAGATACTAAAGTTTCCAGATTTGTATTCTTGAGAAGCATCCAATATCCAGAATTGGGCAATGCTTTTATTGGGGTCAAATTAGTTGGGTTTGGAAAGTTCCAGATCTTTTCAGGAGTCATGTTTGGTATGTTCAGTCACCTGCTTGATGAAACATCAAAAGCTGAATGACATCTAGCTGAATCAACGCCAGTCTGTTTAAGCCAATCTGTTTTCTTCCTGATAGCAGAAACTTCCAATCTTTTATTGCTTTTCCCCTTCTCTTATTTGATGAAAATAGAGAGAGATCCTAAACAAGTTTGTTGCTCCTAAGAAAAAAGTATTGGCTACTCATGGATTTTTCTTTTTTTATGGAATAAACTTGGCTACAATTTCTGGTAATCTGCAGCAAAGCTTTTGTTATATTCATTCATTAAATTTATATGACATCCATCTCAATATCAAGTTCCTGGGTGGTTTACGGCGCTATGATAACATATTAAAACAATTAAAAGATTAAAAACACTAAGGCATTGGGACCTTAAAGTTAAAACATTAATATTCAAGCAGATAAAAAGAACCAATCATAAATGGGGATCTACTAATTAGCCCTCTAAAGCAGGATTCCACCAAGCCAGTTAGGGTTATTTTATGTCATTCTTTCAACTTTCTATTTTATTCTCTCTAATTTTAGTTTGATAAGGCTGTTTATTTTTGGAAGAGCCGAGAGTGGTTTAGAAGTGAACGGACAGAATGTCCTTAAATAAAATTGTCAACAATAAATCAATTATTCTAAAATAAATGCAAAAGAAGACTGGCTATTTAAAAGAAAGAAGAAAAAAAACAACAGTGTGATAAAAAAGAGAAAATCATCCTTGAGTTTAGTGCTTATATGGATGGTGTGATTTTCTTAGCAGTCTTCTCTCGTGTCATAAATGCAGGAACTAGAAAGAGGGAAAGTATTAATTTAAATTTAAAAAAAATTAAAAAACATTCATAAAAACATAAATTTATATAGTTCTAGCCCAAAGCTGGGTCACATTGATGAAAGGGATATTTCTGATCTACAAGTCAGTGTGTGTGTGTATTTGTCCCAGGGGACATTGTAAAAGATGGATAGTTGTTGGAATAGTGCCATATTTGCAATAAATATCTTTGTCATTTGGAAGAAGCCCCCATTTTCCCATGTGGTCTTTAGTTCTAGCCAAACAAGCACACAATCAATCCTTGGCAATAATATGATGATAGTTGGCAGGATTCTCTTCTCCAGAAGTTTTTCGACTCCAACTTCTAGTTTACGCCCTGGATTTGCCAATGGCCTCTCATAAGATGCACACATGTTTACTTTCCAAGCCCAAACAAAGCTGACATCATAAATGTATTTATTTTATTAAACATGTAAGGCTTTCCAACTCTAGATTGACTTCAGGTGGCAAACAATAAAACCATTACCAAAACACAGAAGCTATCCGGAAAAAAAACATTGCATAAAATCCACTATTGACTTTCAACTAGTCTTTTTCAAACATGGCAACTTAAAGATGTGTAGATTTTAATTCCCAGAATTCTCAAGCCAACTGTGTTTGAAAGTGTTTGAAACAGTGTTTGAAAATAAAACATTAAAACATTAATTTAAACTAAAGCTGGAGAGATAAGCCTAATTTTCAGAATATAGCCCATTTCTGGAATGCTAAATCTTGAACAATTTTGAGAGATTGCAGAGTTGCCTTTCTTTTTCTAGATTTATTTTTTCAATCCTACTTTTCCTTGTCTTTTCCCCCTCATGCTTTTATGGCTTTAGCTTAGATTTTTATTTTATTTTATCTATATTATCTTAATATAGATCATGGTAAACCTTCTACATAAATTTGTGACCAGTTTTCAAGCTTTTACAAACAAGAATTAATTTTAAGAATGGCTTCTTTGGAAAACCTCGGCCACCCGGAGCCTTGTAGAAAATAATATTAGGACAAAAACAATTTTGGAGGTGACAAAGTGGCTTGTGATATTTGTGAAGCTAAAACTACAAGGTCTGTTGATCAACACTATTTGAAAACACAGACATCTATAGTGAACAGGGGAAAGTGTATCGGGTAGGCATGGAATAATTGCAGAGGACATAAATTATGCAAAGGTTGTAATCATCACACAATTTGCATGATGATATCATGGCACATGTGACTTTATCTTGGCTTCTCTGCCCAGAAGCAAGACTCTGTAGTCTTTCTTCTCTGTGTTATTAGTGTCTATTTGAGGTACGTTCTAGTGAATCTTGAATTACAAGGGAATGTCTGATTCAATGCTTGGCTTAGAAATTGTTTTCAGTATCAAAGGGGGAATTCACAATTGATCTAATACCACCTCCACATCCTCCTCCAGGTGTCCAGTTGTGGCTTCATCAGATAGGCTGACAACTTCTCCCACATCCCACTGCTATAATAAACTGCTGAGTCAGACAAGGCTCACTTGTATAATGCCAGAATAGGTGAAGCTTAGCACACTGGGTGAATTCAGCTATGATTTACCACTTACAGTTTCTTACCATAACTTACCAACAATAGCAATAGCACTTAGACTTATATATCACTTTACAGTGCTTTACAGCCCTCTCTAGGCGGTTTACAGAGGCGGCCTCATGCCCCCAACAATTTTCCTTATTTTACCCACCTCGGAAGGATGGAAAGGCTGAATCAACCTTGAGCCTGGAGGGATTTGAACTGCCAAATTGCAGGCAGCCGGTAGTCAGCAGAAGTAGCCTGCAATACAGCACTGTAAACATTGCGCCACTGAATGGTTCAACCACAAGAAGCCCAACTTCATGGCTTGGTGCAAGGTGAGAACCATTCCTAGTCCTTCTGCCAAATTCTTAGCCTGAGATTTTTTTCCCCCAATTATTCCATTTGTGACCAAGAATAGAATAGATCAATTCTTTATAATGGTCCGAGATTAGAGAAGTGTTTGTTTTTCCTCAACCTTAGCCATTTTAAGATGTCTGGACTTCAAATCCCAGAATATCCCAGACAGCGTTGTTGGCTGAAGTATTCTGGGAATTGAAATCAACACATTTTAAAATGGTAAACATTGGGAAACATTGCTCTAGATTTTGTGGTATTTTGGAAGAAAAGAACCAGATGATGCAACCAGGACTAGCAATGAACAAACACCGGGGTGGAGCATTATCATGGGCGCCATCTTTATTTTTTGACACACCTTTATTCAAGAAAATGGGAATAGTCCAAGAATTTAGAGAGAATTCTTGGGGAGGGACATTCTGCCTTTCCATCTGTTCTCTCCCTCGCCACCCTCATCAGCAATGGTTACAGATTCATCCTCTTCTCTGTCTAATGGTAAGGCCAGCCTGGAAAATAACAAGTTGGGAAGAAAGGAAAGAGAAATAAGATTTGGTAATCCATTCTGCACCCCTGCTTCAGGCATAAGCGTTACATGTTGATTTGACTTAAAGCTATACTCAAGCACTTAGCTTGGATTTGAGCTGCTCGCTTTAATAAAGAGCTGCCCAAACTGGAAAGGTTGCCTTGGTGTGGAAAAAGTATGTTCAGCTGGTGGAATATATCTGGATATTTCCATACTACATGGATTAGAAGAGAAAGAAGAGATCTGAACTCGTGCAGATTTGAGTCTTTCTGCTGTCAGAGAGCAGAACCAAACCTCCCCATTCAGTAGGGGTTTGGAGACACGCTTATCAAAGAGAGATCCAACCTAGAATTAAAGGAGAAATTTTCCAGTAGTGAGAACAATTAATCAGTGGAACCGCTTGCCTTCAGAAGTTGTGGGTGCTCCAACACTGGAGGTTTTTAAGTAGACACAGGACAGCCATTTGTCTGGAATGATATAAGCAGGAGTGGGATTCAAAAAATTTAACAACCGGTTCTGTGGGCCTGGCTTAGGTGGACATGGCTTGGTGGTCATGTTATTGGTTGGGCGTGGCCAACTCAATATCACTCACATCGAGGCACGCATCTCCTCGCCTGGCCTCTCATGACTGTGGGGATGCTGCAATAGTCGTAAGCATGAAAAATGGTCATAAGTCACTTTTTTCAGTGCCATTGTAACTTTGAATGGTCACTCCACACAAGCAAAGTACCAGCAAAGGAGGGGAAAAATACTCCAGAGAAGATCCAAAGACAGGAAGTCTAGTCCTGCCAAGAATGTAATAAGGGTTAACGGAGAGGCAGCTTCTGTAAGCAACACCAGAATGTTTCCTTCCTGCCTTCCTTAAAGGATTAGGCCAGTAATTTCTTCTAACAACCGGTTCTCTGAACTGCTTAGAGTGTTAACAACCGGTTCTAGCGAATAAGTGCGAACTGGTAGAATCCCACCCCGGATGTAAGATCTCTTGCTTGAGCAGTGGGGTTAGACTAGAAAATCTCCAAGAACCCTTCACGATATTATCCTGTTGTTCTTTTGGCAGTGAAATGCCATAAACAGCAAAGATGAAGACCTAAGCAGCAGTCATAGTTCAGTAGCATATAGGTAGTTCTCAGCTTACAATCATTTTTGAATGAACCTTCAAAGTTATGATGTTGCTGAAAAAAGTGACTTACAACTGATCCTTGCACTTATGACTGTCGTAGTCCCTGTAGTCACGTGCTCAAAATTCAGGCATCTGTATTTACAAACAGTTTCAGCATCCTGGGGTCACGTGATTATTATCTGTGACTTTTCCCTGCCAGTTTCCAACAAGGAAAGTCAATGGTGGGGAAAAACATCCTAAAATTGGCTGTGACTAACAACTGTCTTGCTTAGCAATGGCCATACTGCTCGCCATTGTAGTCATTGGTCAAGGACTACCTGTAGGTTGATAAAACCATTTTGTTGCTCTGGTCACTTCCTGGTTCACTCTGTGAAGTTATTTTGAACAGCAGCAAGAAGAGAAGAGAAAAAACGATGGTGAAAGATGGCTGGAATTCAGTCCAATGTGCCCAAATTTGCTACACAGAAGCTGATTTTTTTGATGTTGCAATTATTTGTCGCATGATCCATTTCTGTAAAAAGTATGGTTGGCCACATCATTCTAAGCCAGTGTTTCTCAACCTTGAGCAAACAGATGTGTGGACTTCAACTCCCAGAATTCTCCAGCCAGCCTGGACAGGCTAGGGAATTCTGGGAATTGAAGTTCACACACCTTAAAGTTTGCTCAAGGTTGAGAAACACTGTTCTATGTGTTGATTATTGTCTAGACGAAGGATAGGGATCCCAATGTATTTTTGTACGTACCTCCCTTGGCACAAATTCTAGTATTTTTTTAATTAATACACGGGGAAGTGCCATGTTGCAAAGCAAAGCACCAGTAATCAACATTGATTTTGTCTCCTGGCAAGTGCCTCTGGGCCTCGTGTAGGATCCATAAGCAATATTACAAAATCTGTGACTTGTTGCCATCCAGTGCAGAAGACAAAATTTGGGGCTTTGTAACCATCCACAGTCCTTGTGGCTATTCGTTTTAAGAATGAACTCAGCTCAGTGTCTTTATGGACTTTGGGCTGAAGAAGACACATACGCGAGAAATAACTCATGATCGATGAGTTTGGGAATTAGAAAGAGTAGAATATGGGGCAAAAAAGGAGTCAAGATATAACCTTAGAGTGAGAAGGGATAAAATATAAATGTACTAGCTCAATACTGTGCTTCGCTACAAAACTATGTGGTCGGGCTTAGTTTTGGGGAAGGAAAATAAGGAGAAAAAAATTCTGCCTACGAGCATCCATCGGTATTCAACTGGCTAGTGTCCTGTCAGTGTGTGAGAGAGTTGAAGGCTGTATGAAAACTGAAACAGTATTTGCTGTGTGAGCAAGAAGGAGACAGCAAGGAGCCTGGGCATGGCTTAGCTGAACTGTTCTGTACTAAAGCTGCTTGGTGCTGTGAAATTAAAACTGAAACTCCTCTCCTCTGCTTGTGTTTTGTATTTGGAAGAGATTTCTTTTCAGGTAGGGAGGGGGAGTAGAATTCCTTAGCATCAGAGCGTGTTAATAAAAATAATATATGAAATACTAATGCTCTGATGGTCATTTTGAAAAATCCTTTCTTAGTGAGTGTTTAGAAACCAAGAGGAACATATGTGCCAAATTTCAAGTTTGTAGGGTTTACGGTTCTGGAGATTTTGTGATGATGCATGAGTGGTATTTCGCTTTTATATATAGAGATTTAACCTGCTGTAAACTTAGGACCACTTCTTTGTATCTTTTTTCTTTCTTTTGCTTTGTGTGTTTTTTTTCTTTCATTTCTTTCCTATTATCACTTTTATTTAGTTTTTTCATTAAACTTGCATTGTTTTACTTTGTAAAAAAAACCTTCAATCAAAAAATTGTCATGAGCTTTGCTTGGACAGTTTACATCTTGCAATGAGATCTATAATTTCATTAAACATCCACATCTGTCTACCTCAGGTTCCTGGGAAGGAACCAATAGGAGAACAGAAATGCCAAATCCAGTCTGGACATCTGGCTGACTGTGCAATTAAATAAATATGACTTATCAATTGTCAATAAGAAAGACAGAAAAATCTGCATCGTGGTCATGGCAGTACCTGGAGAAAGTGGAATAGAAGAAAAAGAAATGGAGAAAATCATAAAATACAAAGATCTCCGAACAGGAGTGGAATGACTGTGGCAAAAGAAAGCAAAGGTGGTACTAATAATAATAATGCCTTGGGTGCAATCCTGAAACAACTGGACCGCCATTTTAACCTCATCCATATTGAAGGAAGGACTCACTGGAGAAGGACCTAATGCTGGGAACGATTGAGGGCAATAGAAGAAGAAGGGGAAGGCAGAGAATGAGGTGGCTGGATAGAGTCACTGGAGCAGTCGGCGTGAACTTAAATAGACTCCAGAAGATGGTAGAGGACAGGAAGGCCTAGAGGAATGTTGTCCATGGGGTCGCAATGAGTTGCACATGACTTTGCAAGTAACAACAACAAAAATATTGGGGGAAAAAAACCTCCCATCGGTCTATTGGTCAAGCGATGATAGCTTTGACACCATCAAACAGCAATGTCTGCCTATCTGAAGTCTTTGGGAAGGACTCAGTAATGCGGACAAAAATGCTAAATCCCATCAAAGCATCTAGTTGACTATGTGACCAATCATAATAATAGATTGATCCAATCTGGCAGAAGGGGCATATCTGGGGTCCATGGTTTATGAAAAAGTGTCATCTAGCTGGACCCAGGCCTTTTGGAATACCATGCCACCCAAGATTAGACTATCCCCAACTTTATTGGTCTCCTGGAAAGTTCTCTCAGGCTTGGAGGTCAAGAGGTTAGCTGAGCAGAACTAGGAGTTGGAACGATGAACCAAGGGTGGTAAAAACAAAATGGGTCCATCACAAAAGCAAGAACTATTTATATGGATTTTTACACATTCTGAACCCCTAAATCAAGGACAGGTATACAATTCTCAAGGTCAGCTCCAATAGATGAAATTTGCTAACCCTATGCAAGGAACATTCTATTTATTTTATTTTTATTTATTTGATTTGTCAATTGCTTACAAGATAATAGCTATAAGAATAAACATGAGTAAGAATACAGGAAATAGCTACAAATAAATGGGGACAGGGACAGGAGGCACGATGGTGCATTTATGCATGCCCCTTACAGATTTCTTAGGAATGGGGTGAGGTCAACAGTGGATAGTTTGAGGTTAATCCTCTTCTTTCCTGATTTTTCAACCTCAGCTGTGCCGCGCAAAGCAGTTGAGATTGAAAAAGCAGGAAATAAAGGACAGCCAAGAGCCTGGGCGGGCAGATGGGAAAAACAGATGACCAAAAAGTTGTCACAGCGAACTGGGTCGGTGTCTGCTGTTCTTCAGAGCTACCGGTTCTATAGAACCGGACCAAACCGGTAGCATCCCACCCCTGCACTATGCCTAAGTCCAACCGTAGGCGGCGTATTTCCCTATTGCCCGGAATCCAACTGTTATGATCTTTTATAGATCCAATGACCAGTCAGTCTAGAATCTGGAAAGTTTGGTTAGAGGTCACTGTTCTATAGCATAACCTAGAAACATGAGTTCACTCACTCACCAGGTTGACTGTGTTTGTGCCAACACAGACTTTCAGGATAGTCTATTTCCAGCTGATCCAAAGGGGTGAAAAAAGGATTTATAGTATCTTTCTTGGTTGCTGAGAACGTGCAGGAAGAAAGCACTCAGCGCTTTTTGCCTGTTCTTACAGCGGCGTCATAGCCAAAGGAAATGCTCTTTAATTCTAAAATCATGTGAAAAACAACAATTAAACAACTCAATTATTTCAAGAGGAGTAATTGGCTTAATTTTGCTGCCATCTGCGCATGGATATGGCACAGAGGAGAAATGTCCTTTTGGTTTAGCCTTGCAAACAATGACTCCGTTTCCGCAAACAGCCTCTTCAGGTCAACAGAAGCAGCAGATGATGTAACAGACAAAACCAGGAAGGGCAGGCTTGAACGCAGAAAAGTTGAAAGCCACCTGCTGAAACTAAAACAGGAAATGGCACCACTTCTCTTTTCCCATCTGTCTTCTGGCTCTTGTGCCAATGGGAAAAACAGAAGAGCAAGCTCATCCTCCTTAACCTTTTCCAACCTTATCCCCAATTTTAAACACAGCAGAGTTGTGCTTTTCAAACATGATAATTTGAAGATAGGTGGGCTTCGGCTCCCAGGATTCCCCAGCCAGCTATGGTTCAACTTGTCAAGTATGAAAAACACTGCAATAGATAATCCATCTTGGTTACCAAATCTCTATTTATCCCAGAGGAAGGTGAATTGAAAATAAACTCTCCCTGCAATATTACACTAATAAAATAAGGCTGATTATTTAAAAAAAAAACACATACATGTACTCCATATAATGCTTTTCTGCCTTATTAACTACATTGGCTAATTCCCACTGAAAACAATACTGGAGATTTTTGTTTTGTTTTCCGAAAATTGTGTGCATGTGACAAGCAAAGTTGCACAAATGCATTCTATGTATGTATAGATGCACTGGCCAGAGGCTACATTCCAGAAAAGGGTAGTGCCACTAGAAACACATAAATTAATATTAATTGCTTTAATGACAACTGACTCAAATTGGCTCTCCAAATTAGTATCCCATTTGCAAAATTAATTCCTCCTCCTTTTGCATAGGTACACACACAAATCAATCATTCATGCACAAGGACACAAATTGATTGCAGGGAAATCTAGCCCCGTCCCAGCTGAAGATGGGGGTGCCTCCTCTGGAATATGGCCCATTGAGTTCAATGGCTTTAACTTCTAAGAACGTATAAATAGCAGGTATCTTGGCTTGCCTGGTTTACCCTGTTTAAGTCAGGGTGAAATCTGAGGAGATCATTGGGACATTGAGCTGTTTGCAAAAAGGGAGTGTTTAACAGAAAATTCTTTTCCCAAGGTTAAAATCTATGGATGCTTCTGATGTCATAAGCCTGTGGTGGCTAACCTTTTTGGGCTCCTGTGCCAAAAATTGTGCCAGCACCCAGAAGACAATCCGCATGCCCCCCCCATGCCCCCTTACACATGGGTACGCAATCTCCCCCCACACCACCCCTTATCTGCACTGCACCTCCCAGCTGATTTTCGGCCTCCCAGAGGCTTGAAGAAAGCCTCTGCAGCCTTTGCCGGCCTAAAAATGGGCCCATTTCATCACTTCCGGTATTTCTGGAAATACAAGAAGTGATGAAACGGGCCTATTTTTCAGCCTGCAGAAGCTGCAGAGACTTTCCTGAAGCCTCTGGGAAGCCGAAAAAGGCCTCAAATGGGTTAAAAATCAACTGGGAGGTGTGCACCTGCGCAGGGAGGTAAGTTTGCCTGAGGCTTGCATGCCGGCACAAATGGCTCTGCGTGCCACTTGTGGCACGCGTGTCATAGTTTGCCATCACAGTCATAAGCCCTACTCTTCTTACTAGGTAGATATGCTTAGAACTTCTACTCTTCTATGAAGATTCTCAGTCATCTAGGCAGGGTGGGATTCAACCAGTGTTACTACCGGTTTGGTGACTATGGGAATTGAATTCAGACTTTCACACTTCATAGCAACGTTTCTCAACCTTTTTTTTCCCAGTGGCTTCTCTGTCCAGATCCCATCACTGGATACATTAGGAAGTAACTGGCATGTTTTCTGGCATCAACAAGACCGTATCTATAATAAAATACACTTTGCTTTTCTATGCCCCCAAATTTCTGGGTGAAGAAAGCAGGGGAAAAATTTGGAAGGATAACCAATACATTGTTATCATTTTGCAAAGTTTTAGCCAGCAGGGCCAAGAATTCCAGTTTATCATTACCCACAAAACAGAGCCAATGTCCATTATAAACACCGGCATCGCACGTGGGAAGGGTTCATGGTTGTGTTTTTGTTTTCGCAGAGCAGAAAAACATCACACATAAAATTACTTCTAATGGAAAGGCCGGCTGGTATTTGGGTCAGGAGGAGAATCAAATCTTCCTGTTTTATTCATGCAGGTTAATGGCTGTGTTACTGGCTGACTCCGGCTCAGTCATCACAATAGCACAGATGTGGGGTTAAACAGATTAACCCAACAGGGAAATTAGAGAGCCTTGCCTTGCTTCACAAACATACCTACACCCTTTTTATACAAGTGACAATGCATTGCCAACTTCACCCTGATTATAATCTGCAGTCAATTTCTTCCAGGAGATTGGTGTCTGGTACGACTTCTGGAGAAGGTTTCATTGATTTGAATTCAAGCCACATCCTGACTCACATCCTTTGAAGCTTAAACCTTTGGCCCTGAAACTTAGGAGAGGGCAATGGAAATGGAAACAAGGTGCCAAAACTGATCCAAATCAAGATGGTCAGACATAAATGTCCAGGAGAAACAGGGTGTTCCTGAAATAAAGGCATTTTGACGTGACTCAGATTGTTGCTGGGATTTTCTTCAGGATAAACATAATCCTAAAACAGGATCTTGCACAGTTTATGTTAATAAGGTTGGGCTGAGAGCTGACATTGTAATTTCCCACAGTACACGACTATATAGCACATTTGAGATTAACTTTGTTGAAGAGTGTTTCTCACACTTTAAGTTGTGTGGGCTTCAAAATCCAGAATTCCCCACTCAAGAGTTGAGCTCACAGGAGGCTTCCGGTTTCTGCGTGGCTTCGGGGCAGCAGGAATTCGCGACAGCTTGCAATTCCTGCTGTGCTAGCCGCCAAGGTACCCCCGATCCAAATGGGTCAGGGGGATATGGCTGCCCTATAGGGACAGCCGAAGAGAGAGGGGAGCTGGACAGGGG
>BHEV01037986.1:0-16848 GCA_004319985.1 Emydocephalus ijimae
GCAGCCCTTCTGTGAAAACAATTCCGTTTGTCGACTCTTGAATGGGACGTAGTCATCAGGTATCTGGTCCAATGGCCATCCGCGCTCGACCCAACTGAGGACTAGTGCTAAAATGGGGTCGCGTTTCGTTTCCATCGCGATATCTTGGGCTGTTAGTGGCGGTGTTCGAAGTGTCTCGATCTGCAGTGTTGTAACTGTCGGAGCGGGGTTATCAATGATCCCCGGAAGTGGTGCACGGCTCAATGCGTCGGTGTGGGGAATGGCCTTCCCCGGGCGGTGTTGCAACTTATAATTATATGCCGCCAAGAATTCTGAGCAGCGAGTCATTCTGGGAGATAATATATAAGGGGTTTGTCTATCTCCCACTATTATTCCCAGCAAAGGTTTGTAGTCAGTCACTATAGTAAAGGCTCGGCCACACACATATTCATGAAATCTCTTAACAGCAGACACAATAGCAAGGGCCTCTTTATCAATTTGACTGTAATTGCGTTCTGCTTTTGATAGCGTCNTAGCATCAGAAGTCAATAATTTTTTCACATTTCAAAACGCCTGCTCCTCTCTGTGTCCCCATACCCAGATTGCTTTTTTGTCCAACAAACGATGTTGGGGTTCGGCTACGGTTGCTTTGTGAGGCAGAAAAACGTTATAAAAATTGATAAGGCCTAGAAAAGCCTGGAGGTCGGCCTTATTTTGGGTTTTTGGGGTGTTTCTGATTGCCCTAAGTTTGCTATCAGTGGGGTGAATGCCATGACTATCAATTAAATATCCTAAAAATTCTACACGATCCGTACATAAATGACACTTGTTTTTTTTAACTTTGAGACCTGAGTCTTTAAATCTCTGGAGAACCAACCTCAGGCGATCCCTTAGTATTTTCCGAGTCGGGGCAGCGATTAACACATCATCAAAATATGGGACAACACCTTTTATCCCTTGTAATAGTCTTTCCATCAAACCTTGAAAGATTCCCGAGGCTATGCTTACTCCGAATTGGAGCCGGTTACATTTAAACGCACCTTGGTGCGTAACGATTGTTTGGGCCTCTGCCATTTTTTTGTCTACAGGTAGTTGTTGGTATGCCTGGGCTAAGTCTAGTTTAGCGAAGACTTTTCCGCCCCCCAGGGAATGGAGGAGGTGTTGCACCAGCGGTACCGGGTAAGCGTTTTGTTGAAGGGCGTGGTTCAGGGTGGCTCGGTAGTCCCCACAAATTCTTATCGATCCATCCAGCTTGATGGGTGTCACGATTGGGGTTTCCCAGGGAGAGTGATCGGTTTGTTCTAACACACCCTGGGCTATTAATTTATCAAGCTGCTCGTCAATCTTGGTTTAAGGGCAAATGGACCTCGATGAGGCTTAAGGCGGATGGGAGCTATTTCGGGATTGAGGTTAAATGATATCGGGGTCCCCTTGTACTCGCCTAGTTTTTCTGCAAAGATGTCCTGGAATTCTTGGACGAGGTCCTCTTCCCAGTCGCTGCTGCAGATTCGGTGAATGCCGACTACTTCAATTCCGAGTGGAGCGAACCATTGGAGGCCTAACAGACTAGGCCGATCCCTGTCGATTACAGTCAGGGGTAGGAATGCTGTGCGGTTCTTAAATGATAACTGGTCTCGGCTGGATCCAACAACTGGAATTTGATTTCCTTGATAGTCTTTGAGTATGAGTCTTTGGAATCTGAGGTCTTGCCGCCGGACAGTAGGGATGAACTGCTTGAGGGTCTTCCAGGAAACCATCGAGAGGGANCTTCTCGCTTCGTTGAGTGGTTTACGGTTTTGTTTCTGTAGGAGTGCTTGTTCCATTGGTGGTTCATGGGTTCTCGCTTTACAGGATGACTTCCTATCGGTTGGCGATAGTTAGCCCCCCTCGAGGGCTGGCTGGGTCCTAGCTTACTTCTACAGACCCGTCCGATATGGCCTCTTTTCCCGCACACATGGCAGAGCGCATCGAGGAATTTGCATTCTGATCGGGGGTGGCTTGCCTCACAACCAGCGCATTGGTGCTGAGATCTCTGGCGTTGGTCTCGTTCGGACCGAAGTCGGTGGATCTCTTCTTCGTCACTTTCTGACAACGATTCGAGGTCCTCGTGGTGGGCTGTCAGGAGCTGTCCTTCTGACTGAGGTGAAATTTCGCGGGCCAGTTGGCGAAGCGGGGCGTGGGNTGTGGGTGAGGCGCATTCGGGCAGCCGACTTCCTGGTTGCTTCTGCTGTAGTAGTGTCAGCGATGGCATCTTTAAGGCGAACGTCACCTTTCGCCATCAGCTTACTCTGTGTGCCCGGTGCGTCTAGTCCCAGAACTATTCGGTCTCTCAGGGCTTCTTCGAGGTCGGCAAGCCCGCATAGGCCTCCCAGGTTCCGGAGATCCACTGTGAAACCAGCAACACTTTCGCCCTTCCGCTGATCTCTCTGGTAAAATTCATGCCTTCTAACAAGCGTTGGCACGGTCAGTGCAGAGTGGGCCCTCAGTAGGGGTTCGAGGACGTCCCAGTCCATAGACTTTACTTCTGCCAGTTTCGTTAGTGCCTTGGCCATCTTGAATACGGTCGGCCCGCAATGGGTTCGGAATACCACCCGTTTCTTTCCGGTAGTGGCATCCTTCAAATTGTTGGTCTCCAGAAACATCTGGAAGCGATCCATATATGAGTCCCAGTCTTCTTGCGCCGGGTCGAATGGAGCGGGTGGTATGACGCCGCCGGACATGGTTCCACCGTTGGTGCGTTTCAGCCACGTGCTCTGTTATCGTTCTTCGTTGTTCAGTCAGCTCTGACGTCTCCACATCCCACCTTCGTCGCCAGTGTTATGTTCTGCGCATGGGCGCTAAGAATGGAGACGAGCCGGTGACAGTGAACTTCAAAACTCTTTATTAACATGGTGTAACAGCTTGGCTCAATGGCTGCAATGGCCCCCTTTATATAGGCAAACTCTTAAGTATTTAACCAATGAAAACACAGGGAGCGCTAGCTCCATTAACCAATGGGAGAGGCCAGTCAGATTCTCCTGAACGGACCAATCCGTTGTTGCTATTGTCGGCCAATCAGAAGTGCAGGGCCAGAACCCTGCACTTACTTCAAGCTCTCAATAATCTTTATTTAATCACATTTATTAATTCACAACACCTCACATCCCAGACATAAACTGTTTCAACTCCTACCCTCAGAACAACGCTATAGAACACTGCACACCAGAACAACTGGAGACAAGGACAGTTTTTCCCCGAACGCCATCACTCTGCTAAACAAATAATTCCCTCAACACTGTTCAACTATTACAAAGTCTGCACTACTAGTACTGTTAATCTTCTCATCACTCCTTATCACCCATCCCCTCCCACTTATGACTGTATGATTGTAACTTTGTTGCTTGTATCCTTACAATTTTTATTGACTGTTTCCTAGTATGATTTGATTGCTTATTGTACCCTATGACTATTATTAAGTGTTGTACTTTATGATTCTTGACGAATGTATCTTTTCTTTTATGTACACTGAGAGTATTTGCACTGACAAATTCCTTGTGTGTCCAAACACACTTGGCCAATAAATAATTCTATTCCATTCCATTCCATTCTATTCCAAGGATGTTGGTTTTATTATGTGTGTTTTTTTAGTTTTAAAACTCACAGGTCTAGTTCTCAAGCTGCCTCTTTGTTTTCCCCATCAACATCTTCCCATTTCATCCTTAAGACATTCTCTTCTTCCTCCTTTTCCCCTTCTTCATGTCCCCTCTGCCTTTCTCTTTTCCTCACCTGCATCTTCTATGTCTGCTTCTCTCTCTCTCCATCTTCCTTGTCTTTCTTCTTCATCCTCCTCTCTTTTCCCCTCATTCTCTGTTCTCCATCATCTGCTTCCTGCTATTCTTTCTCTTTCTGGTCTCTTTTCTTCCCTCTCTATATGCCACCTTCTGTTCAGCTTCTCTCTTTCATCTTTATTCAATTCTCCTTCCCTATTCATTGCTCTTTAGCCAAACCACAAGTCTAGTCCATCTTAGATTTATTTCTATTGCTGAAGCAACATTCAAATCTCTGTAAAAATGGTCAGAGAGAGCTTTATATTAAGCTAGCCAGGATAGGTACCCTGCGGGAAGCCAAATACTTGCTTGAGGCCAACATCAAACCCAGTTCTGAATGGAACCTCATTCTATGTCCCCTTCTAAGTTTTAATTAACTTTAATTTCCCAGGGATCGGGGATTTCTCATTTGTTTATGTTCCTCTGAAAACACAAACAAGGGATGTACACAAGTTATGTGAAGATTGGATTCAGCAACTTGCTTAAGCCAACACCTTTTGCGTTTATGCAGGACTGGGACAGAAGAAACTCCATTTTGCAACACAAGTGATGTTCAGTTGAGTTATCCAAGATCAAGCCAGCTTCAGCTCTTTTCTAACTATCAGTGACAAGAGTTTCCAAGGAGCCTCTAACAGAGTGGCATTTCATTTCCTTCTGGCAGGTATCATTCAATCAACAGCCATCTGCTCCAAATAGGTCCTTGAAGTCCATTTCACTGCTTCCCAGAATGACCAATAAAAGGTCTCCAAGAAGCCTCAATAGCCTGTCCTACTAGAGTTGCTAGAAAGCGGCATTTAGAGGCAGATTAATAAACAGGGAGCAAATGTATGATAAAACTCCTTTCCAGTTTTGGAAAAACAGCACCGAGTCATTTCCGTGAAAAATATTTGAGGTTTATTTTGCTCTGTGTTTTAGCTTAGAACAAAGGTGTCAAACTGAGGGCCTGGGAGCCAGATGTGGCCCTCAGGGTGTTTAGATCTGGCCTGCAGGGCCACCTTGGAAAAAACAAAGGACCGGTCCACAGTGCTTCCGCCAGTGAAAACGGAGCTCTAACCCGCATGCGTTCCTCCCAGGGATAGGATTTGCACCTATTCACTAGAACCGGTTGTTAACAATCTAAGCAGTTCAGAGAACCAGCTGTTAGAAGAAATTACTGGCCTAATCCTGTAAGGAAGGCAGAAAGGAAACATTCTGGTGTTGCTTACAGAAACTGCCTCTCCGTTAAACCTTATTACATTCTTGGCAGGACTAGATTTTCTTGTCTCAGGAACTTTTCTGGAGTTTTTTCCCCCTCCTTTGCTGGTACTTTGCTTGTGTGGAGTGACCATTCAAAGTTACAATGGCACTGAAAAAACTGACTTATGACCGTTTTTCACACTTACGACTGTTCAGCATTCCCACAGTCACGAGAGACCAGGCAAGGAGATGCATGCCTCGATGTGAGTGATGTTGAGTTGGCCACACCCAGACAGTCACATGACCACCAAAACATGCCCCACAGAACTGGTTGTTAAAAAATTTGAATCCCACCCCTGGTCCCTCCTGAACTCCATTTTCACTGGCAGAGGGTTGCAGGAGGCTGTTGCAGCCGAAAACAGAGCTCGGGAGCCTGCTTTTGCTGGCAGAGCGCTCAGGCCACAACAGGCGCCCCCCAACGACATGAGTGACATCATGCTGGCCACGCCTACCCCAGCGCTGCCCCCCCCCGAGATCAAACACATCCCTGATGCGGCCCTCAATGAAATTGAGTTTGACACCCCTGGCTTAGAACGTACAAATTCCAATAGGACTAGTCATCCTCAATTTACGACTGGTTATGATGGACCTCCCTGGGGATAGCTACAAGCCACTTTCAAAGGTCTAAGGGCCACCCTCTCCACGGTCACATAACTAGATGTTGGATGTTCAGCAAACAGCCCCCATTGATGGCCGTTGACAGCATCCCACAATCACGTGTGACCATATATTACAACATTTTTGCTGAAAAACCAACATCTGCTTTTCAGCATAAAAACGTTGGCTTGCTTAACGACCGCAGCATTCACTTAACAACCACCACAAAAAGGTCATAAAATTGGAGCAGTCACCCAGGTTATTGATTTATGGCCATCATGACAGGCATGATGAGCGGGCTCCATTATGCTCATAATTTGAGGACTAACTGTAGAGCTAAAGAGAGAAACCAAAAAGGCAACTGGGTTTTAAAAGCTGTAGGCAGGTGCTACATTTGCATCTCTGCAATCTTCAACGCGTGCCTTTTGGATGGAAGCCCAAATACTCCACAACCCTAATAATTAAATCAACAATATTTAATAAATTTAATGGAAATGAAACTCAGTTAATTCACTGGGTGTTTTTTTTTCCTCCTAGCGCCGCTCACTTTTTAATCTTTGCCTTACCAACCTTTTAGCAGACAGCCTGTGGCCTCCTCACCTGGGGGATTAGCTTTGCATGTTTTATGCATTTTCTGCCTAAATTCCATCCATTGGAGTTTGGGGGACACAAAGTCAGAGATCCGGAAGACATTCCAAACTCAAAATATTTCAAGCTTGAAATGCCCCATTTCACAGTCAAAAGAATGATTGAGAATTTAAAATACGGGTTTCAATTGTGCTGGAGGTGAACTGATACTGTTCCAACCATGCCAGAAAAGTCCTGAACGTATAAATGAACCATTCTGAGCCTTCTGGTTGTTCTCCAAAAAGTACGGCTAGTTCTCCATTCATTTAATGACCGTTCAAATTTACGATGGCACTGAAAAAAGTGACTCATGATCACATGATCACTTTTCACACTTACGAATGATGCAGTGTCCGTGGAATCACATGATCAACATTCATATACTTAGTCACTGATTTATGATGATTGCAATGTCCTGTGATCTTCTGACAAGCAAAGTCAGTTTCACTGAACAACTAACTTATCTAACTACCTTGTTACTAACTTATCAGCAGCAGAGGTGGGTATCCATAGGTTCTCTGACCAGTTCTGGAAAACCGGTAGCGGAAATTTTGAGTAGTTTGGAGAACTGGCAAATCCCACCTCTGACTGGCCCTGCCCCCATCTATTCTCTGCCTATTTTGCTCATAACTTGCCTTGGAGTTCTCTGGAGTAACAGTAGACATCGTATGCTTCGCTGTCATCTCTCTTGCCATAGCTGCGGACTCCTGGGAGGCTGTTGCGATCTCCATAGCAACCAGGTCTTGACAGGGTGATGGGATACCTGAATGAAGAAAAGGGGAGGGGAGTGGAATTAAGGGGGGAGGGGAAAGGATGCAGCTGCTTTAAACTCCATCACTAAATGCTTCTTTCAGCCAGGAAGGAAAGCAATACGGTAAAGACTTCAGGAAAAGCAGGGGAGGGTTTAAGGGACAAAGGTGTGAATCCTTGAGATCTTGGAAAGAGTGCAGAGAAGATGGCTGGAGGTTAACACAAAGGAAGAATGGTTGCAGGAATTGGGTATGTCTACTAGTCTAGTGAAAAGAAAATCTAGGGGGTGATGGGATAGCAGTGTTCCAACATTTCAGGGGCTGCCACAAAGATGAGGGGGCTGCCACAAACTATTTTCCAAATTACCTGAAGGCAACACAAGATGGAATGGATGGAAACTAATCAAGGACCTAGAATTAGGCAGAGATTTCCTGACAGTGAGAACAATCAACCAGTGGAATGGCTTGCCTTCAGAAGTTATGGGTGTCCCAACACTGGAAGCTTTCAAGACCAGACCGGAAAGCCATTTGTCTGAAATGATACAGGATCTCCTGCTTGAGGAGGGTGAACGAGGTGACCTAAAAGGTTCCTTCCATTTCTGCTATTCTATTCTATTCTGTTCTGTTCTGTTCTGTTCTGTTCTGTTCTGTTCTGTTCTGTTCTGTTCTACTCTACTCTATTCTTATTCCATTCCATTCTATTCCATTCCATTCTATTCTACTCTATTCTTATTCCATTCCATTCCATTCCATTCTATTCCATTCCATTCTATTCTAATTCCATTTCATTCCATTCCATTCCATTCTATTCTTATTCCATTCCATTCCATTCTATTCTACTCTATTCTTATTCCATTCTATTCTATTCTTATTCCATTCCATTCCATTCCATTCTACTCTTATTCCATTTCATTCCATTCCATTCCATTCTATTCTTATTCCATTCCATTCCATTCTATTCTATTCTTATTCCATTCCATTCCATTCTATTCCATTCTACTCTTATTCCATTCCATTCTATTCCATTCCATTCTTTTCTTATTCTATTCTATTCTATTCTACTCTATTCTTATTCCATTCCATTCTATTCTATTCTATTCTTATTCCATTCCATTCCATTCTATTCCATTCTACTCTTATTCCATTCTATTCCATTCCATTCCATTCTTTTCTTATTCTATTCTATTCTATTCTATTCTATTCTATTCTATTCTATTCTATTCTACTCTATTCTTATTCCATTCCATTCCATTCTATTCTTATTCCATTCTATTCCATTCCATTCTATTCTTATTCCATTCTATTCCATTCTATTCTATTCTATTCTACTCTACTCTACTCTATTCTTATTCCATTCCATTCCATTCCATCCTACTCTACTCTATTCTTATTCCATTCTATTCTATTCTATTCTTATTCCATTCCATTCTATCCTACTCTACTCTATTCTTATTGCATTCCATTCCATTCCATTCCATTCCATTCCATTCTATTCCATTCTATCCTACTCTATTCTTATTCCATTCCATTCCATTCTATTCCATTCTTATTCCATTCTATTCCATTCCATTCCATTCCATTCTATTTTATTTTATTCTATTCTATTCTATTCTATTCTATTCTACCCTACTCTACTCTATTCTTATTCCATTCCATTCCATTCCATTCNTCCATTCCATTCCATTCCATTCCATTCCATATCCTACTATACTCTATTCTTATTCCATTCCATTCCATTCTATCCTACTCTACTCTATTCGTATTCGTATTCCATTCCATTCCATTCCATTCCATTCTATTCTATCCCACTCTACTCTATTCTTATTCCATTCCATTCTACTCTACTCTATTCCATTCTTATTCCATTCCATTCAATTCTATCCTACTCTACTCTATTCGTATTCCATTCCATTCTATTCTATTTTATTCTATTCTATTGTATCCTACTCTACTCTACTCTATTCTTATTCCATTCCATTCCATTCTATTCTATTCTATCCTACTCTACTCTATTCTTATTCCATTCCATTTTATTCTATTCTATTCTATCCCACTCTACACTATTCTTATTCCATTCTATTCCATTCCATTCCATTCTATTCTATTCTACTCTATTCTTATTCCATTCCATTCCATTCTACTCTACTCTATTCCATTCTTATTCCATTCCATTCAATTCTACCCTACTCTACTCTACTCTATTCGTATTCCATTCCATTCCATTCCATTCCATTCCATTCCATTCCATTCCATTCCATTCCATTCCATTCCATTCCATTCCATTCTATTCTATTCTTATTCCATTCCATTCTATTCTACCCTACCCTACTTTACTCTACTCTATTCTATCCTTTTATTTACTGGAGCATTCATTGTTTCTGCATATAAAAGAACCAACTGGGCACCTGATCACTGGCTTTTTATCCAAATCTTGCTGTATTAAAGAACAAAAATCAAGGCACAGCTGTTCTGTGTCCCCCCCTTCTCATCTTCAACATGCCTTGTCATCAATTGTCAATTGTCAAGTGTCTTTCTACTAATCTGCATCTTCAAAATGGCAACCCCTGAACTGGTCTCTTGCAGTGAGCAACGAGCGATTTCCCCCCGGTTCAGTTCTTTTATTGCTCCTTTGTGTCGTTCTGCTCAATTCACTCCTCTTCCCTAATTTCAATTTAACTAGGAGAATTTATAAAATTAATTCCAGTATTGGGTGTTCTGTATGGTCTTCTTTTTGCCGCTTAGTTACTCCTATTCAGTAGCAACTTCCAGGGATTCTGTATCTCCATTACTGATGATTGCATACACGTTGATAAAATAATACAGGATACTAGGGGGAGAGAGGAGAAGCGAAGTCTCTGTGTTTGTGTAGACAATTGCAACAAGGTTTTTTTGTGTGTGTGCAGCGAATGTCGCTGCCCAATGGGAAAGGAGCGCATCAAAAGAACTGATGATCCAACTGATATATCTGAAGGATGTAGACCAGGAGTGTCAAATTCGATTTCACTGAGGGCTGCATGAGGGTTGTGTTTGACCTCAGAGGGTCAGGGTGGGTGTGACCAGGATGGGCGTGGCCAGCTCACTTGTGCCGGGGTGCCTGTGGCGGCCCAAGCACTCTGCCAGTGAAAACAGGCTCCCGGCTTCCGTTTTCGGCTCCAACAGACTCCTGTAACCCTCTGCCAGTGAAAACAGAGCTCGGGATGGCTGCTCAAGGCCCTTGCGAGCTCCGTTTTTGCTGGCAGAGGTACTGTGGGCTGTCCTTCGCTGTTTCCAGGGCGGCCCTCAGATCCGACCTCCAGGCCTTGAGTTGACACCCCTGATGTAGACGGTAGAATAACAGGCAGTTCTTGACTTTCGACTTAGTTACCACTCAAAGTTCTGATAGACCTCCCTGGGGAGGCACTTCCAACCCAGTTCTAAAGTTCGCCTCCCCCCCCCCCCGGATCACATGGTTGCATTTCTGGTGCTCAAAAACTAGCCTGTATTTACAGTCGTTTGTTGTGTCACATCCTTGCTGAAAATTGGCATTTGCATTTACTTCCAATTTTCAGCAAGACTGACCCATAGTAAATAATTGGGTCCCTTAAAAACTGTGGTGTTCCCTTAAAAACCATCAGGAAAAAAGATCATAAATTTCAGGCTGGTCTCAATGAAGTTCCTTTTTACCACTGTTACGACCGAAATGACAAGTTCCATTATGGTCGGAAGTGGAGGTTTACCTGTAGGCTTATGTCAAGGCAGCCCAAAGTCCTATTAATTTTGACTGCAGTTATATTTCGCTGCAATAAAATAATCAAAATGCACCTGAGCACACCTTCGCCGGTGTATCATTTGGAGATTCACAAAATTTGCTGTACAGAGAGACACGGCAGGTGTCTCCTCTTTTTTTCTTGAAAGGAAAAAAATAATCAAAAGAAAAGCATATTTCACGTGGTGCTAATTCAGAGCAGAAAATTGGATCAGCCCCTCCTCAATCAAGCTAGTTAGAATATACATTCTTCCCAAGGGAGTACTTCAAACATTTTAGCAACCGGTTCTCTATCTGGTTGCTGGGTGGGCATGGCCAAGGCCTAGTCAACCTCCTGCACTGGTGGGGGGGAATTTTTGCCCTCCCGGAGCTCTGGAGACTTTCCTTGAGTCTCTGGGAGGGTAAAAACGGCCTCCCCAAGCTCCGGAGGCCCTCTGGAGGCCGGAAACGGGCCCATTTCTGGCCTTCCCAAACTTCCAGGAGGCCTGTTTTCGCCCTCCTTGAGCCTTCACACAGGCCCTGCGCTTACCTTGGATCCAAAACGGGCCACGTGGGGACTCCTGGGAGGGGCGAGGCCAGTCAGTCATGGGAACTACTGGTTCGGCAAATCAACATCCGGTTCGCTTGAACTGGTGCGAACCGGTAGTAGCCCGCCCGCTGATTCTTCCACATACCTAACAGTGTGGTCGGAGAGCCATCCGGCATCACAGTTGTCATAGCCATCCTCAAAGGCCACCTCCAGATGAGCAGGAGATGCAACGACAGCCGAGTTCTCTTCGCAGGCTTTCTGTGCCTCTGGGAAAGTCAAAGTGTAGCGGTTGCTAGCCGCTCGGTAGTGAAAAACCACACCTAGGCAGGGTTGAAAAGTGAGAGGACAAGGGGAGGTGAATTAGAATAGACTAGAGCCAGAAGGGACCTTTCAGACTCTGCCTCAATATCAAGAAAACGGAGTACTTAGAGGCTTTTACTACCTCTGGAACGCTTCAAATCAATGGAGAAAACCTAAAGAAAGTGGACACTTTTCAGTATCTGGGATCCCATCCAGTGGTGGGATTCAAATGTTTTTACTACCAGTTCTGTGGGCGTGGCTTGGTAGGATTAGCAGGGGAAGGATACTGTAAAATCTCCAGTCAGAGGTGGGATTTGCCGGTTCTCCGACCTACTCAAAATGTCCGCCACCGGTTCTCCAGAAATGGTCAGAACCTGCTGAATATCCACCTCTGATCCCACCTCCAAGGCAATGGCGACATCGATGGTGATGTGTGAGCAAGGGTGAATGCAAGCCAGGATGCATTGGCGAGAACTCACACTGTGTTATGCGATAGACGAATACCCCACCTGTCTTAAATTTAAGATTTAGGAGACAACCATCCGCCCTATTGCGCTGTATGGCACTGAATGCTGGGAAGCAACAACAAGGACTGAAAGTTATTTCCATGCCATGGAAATGCGAATATTCCGTTGGATATCGGGCATCTCCCTTCTTGACCACCTCACAAATGACACCATGCGACAACATTTTGGTGCGGCACCCAATTATACAGAAGATGAGAGAAGGTCGACTTTGCTGGGATGGACCTGTCCAGAGAGCAGTACCTTCTGTTGTGGCCAAGACTGCCTACCAACTAGAAGTCATGGATGGAAGGGACCTTGGAAGGTCTTCTAGTCCAGCCCCCTGCACAAGCAGGAGAACCTATACCATTTCAGACAAATGGCTGTTCATTCTCTTCTTAAAAACCTCCAGTGATGGAGTGCCTGCAACTTCTGGAGGCAAGCTGTTCCACTGGTTAATTATCCTCATTGCGAGGAAGCTTCTTCTTAATTCCAGGTTGCTTCTTTCGTTGATTAGTTTCCAACCACTGTTTTATTTTTCCTGCCTTCTGGTTCTTTGGAGAATAATTTGACCCCCTCTTCTTTGTGGATAGAACCATATAGAAGGCTGTTAACAGGTAGGGCCAGCTTGGTAGGATGCTTCAAGCAACAGATAAGAAACTGGGAGACTGGGACAGTGGTGGGAAATTTTTTTTGCTACCAGTTCTGCAGGCGTGGCTTGGTGGGCATGGCAGGGGAAGGATACTGTAAAGTCTCCATTCCCTCCCCACACCCGGGGGAAGGTTACTGCAAAATCCCATTCCTTCCCCACCCCACTAACCTGTTTTCCAGCTCTGTTCTCCTGTGCAGGGCAACCAAAGAAGACTCAGCCAATCAGCTGGGACGCAAAGGCAGAGAATAGATGGGGGGCGGGGCCAGTCAGAGGTGGGATTGGCCGGTTCTCCAAAGTACCCAAAGTTTCTGCTTCCGGTCAGAACCTGCTGGATACCACCTCTGGACTGAGGGTTCTAGCCTAGACTTTGGAAACAACACCTGCTTGGTGAATTTGGGCCCATGACTCTCAGCTCAGCTTGCCAAGAAAAATGCAGGGACTTTCCAGGCAGTTGCCAAGAGTAAAAAAAAAAAAAAAAGACTTTATAGCGGAAAAAACACCCCCAAACATATAAAGCAGCACTTAATCAATCTTGGCTGACAAAAGCAGATAGAAGGTGTCTAACTGTTTTTGGCTGATCTCTAAATTAGCTAAGCAGAGTCAACCGTGGTTAGTTCTTGGATGGGAGAGCACCTGGCTGAATGGGAAATTAAATGCTTGGAAAAAAAGGCTAGGTCAAACCACTTCTGTGCTGCAATGTTGCGAAGATATTTGCAAAGGAGGCAATTACACCAAGGGCATCTCCCTCTCCTTTTCATAAAAATATTGTGAAATACAACCTTTGATGACGGCTGTCTGAATTCTTTCCAAAGGAGCTCTTGCACACTGATTGAGCACAGCACAACCTTCTCCTTCCTTTTTTTTTTCTTTTTTTTGGTGTCATGTCTCTTACTTAGAAAGTTCTGTGACAGAGGTTGTCAAATTATTGAATTTCATAAACCACCAGGAAGTCCTTTAACCAGCCTACAAGTGAGGCTCAAAGTCTACAAGCAATCACAACCAGATCACCCACACACCCCTTTGATCTAAAGGCAGGGGAGGAATACCATTAAACCAATGGGAACCAAAGCTAAGGCTGAATTGTTTCTCACGATGCCCTGTATCAAATTCAGGGTGTGGGGGAGGAGAAGAAGACAGTAAATGACTAAACTACTTGGGCCTGTCAACTCCGTAAATGTGTGTGAAAGGAACCGGAATTAAATCAGGAAGGATCTGGTTGTATCTTTCAAGAGCCAGAAACACTTCTCAAAGGCAAAAGGCACTTCGGGTGAAATGAGCTGTGGCACTCGAAAGCGTCTGACTTTTGAAAAAAAAAAAACATTTAGTTCAGGGGTGTCAAACTCGATTTCATGGAGGGCTGCATCAGGGTTGTGTTTGACCTTGGGGGGGGGGGGCTTGGGGGAACACGGCCGGCTCAATGTCACTCGTGTTGGAGGCTCCTGTGGTGGCCCGAGTGCTTTGCCAGCGAAAACAGGCTCCCGAGCTCCGTTTTTGGCTGTGACGGCCTCCTGAAATCCTTTGCCAGTGAAAATGCAGCTCGGGAAGGCTGACTGTGGAGCTCGGGAGAGCTACCCGCGGCCTTCTTGAGCTTCGTTTTCGCTGGCAGAGGCACTGAGGGCCAGTCCTTTGCAGTTTCCAGGGACGCACCATGGGCCAGATCTAAGCACCCTGCGGGCAGTGGTAGGATTCAAAATTTTTTACTACCGGTTCTATGGGCATGGCTTGGTGGGCGTGGCTTGGCTTGGTGGGTGTGCTTGGCAGGCGTGGCCAGGGAAGGATACTGCAAAATCTCCATTCCCTCCCCACCCCTCTTGTTGTAATGACGAGGCAGTCGAGTTGTTTGATCATGAACAACTGAATCATGATGATCTTTACTGGAGTCTAGTCTTGCATTTATACACATTTTTAGTTATCCTCCATCATTGGTTAACTTTGGTTACTGCTTAACTTTGGTTCCTGTTTAGCACAGTAATTAATACAATTAATTATCTCTAGTTAAAGTCTAACATATGTCTACTTCCTCTCTCTAATCCTCCTTTAGATTAGTGACTTTGTTTGCCTGGGTTGTATTTGCTTGTAAACATTCTTTATCTGAGGTTTGCCATCCAAGATTGGAACATTCCTGCAATTACAACTCTACAGCCTCCAACCTGCTTTCCAGCTCCGTTCTCCTGTGTAGGGCAACCAAAGAAGACCCAGCCAATCAGCTGGGACTCGGGAGGCGGAGAAGAGATGGGGGCGGGGCCAGTCAGAGGTGGGATTTGCCGGTTCTCCGAACTACTCAAAATTTCTGCTACCAGTTCTCCAGGACTGGTCAGAACCTGTTGAATACCCATCTCTGCCTGCAGGCCGAATCTGGGCCCCAGTGCCTTGAGTTTGACACCCCTGATTTAGTTGAAAAAGTGCTCCCCAGATTCTTTCATACCAGCAGTCCTTGACTTACAACCATTCGTTTAGCAATTGTTCAAAGTTTCAACAGCATTGAAAAAAGCGACCTACAGTCGTTTTTCACATGATTGTTGCACCATCCCCATCATCGCATGATTAAAATTCAGGTGCTCATATTTATGATGGTTATGGTGTCCCTGGATCACACGATCCCCTTTTGCGACCTTCTGACAAGCCAATTCGATGGGGAAAGCCAGATTCACTTAACAATCGGGTGACTAATTTAACAACTGCAGTGATTCACTTAACAATCGGGTGACTAATTTAACAACTGCAGTGATTCACTTAACAACTGTGACAAGAAAGGTCATAAAATGGAGCAAAACTCACTTAAGAAATGTCTCGCTCAGCAACATCATTTTCGGGCTTGGTTGTGGTCGTAAATCGAGGACTACCTGAATACGGCATTAATGCAATGCTTCCCAATTTTTTTCCCTTTATTATCCAAAATCGTTTATCGGGAAGTTTTAAACTTCAGGGACCGACTGCAAGGCCTTTCCTTCAACACTGCTTAGCTTTGATTGGTTGTTGAATGAATGGTCGTAAGTAACTTGAGAATTACTTGTATTATAAAAATATTATCACTGAATAATCTTTTATCTCATTTCAATAAATTATCATTGGTAATTTCATTGATTTTCATCTTCGTGGGAATCCTTTGGGGGATTTTTGAATGTATTTTAGTACAGGTGGAAAAATTAAATCAGTTTAAATCAATTAAAAACACCTGTTTTGTTTGGGTAATGGGTTCTGGTGTCATTATCCAAAGAAAAAACAATTTTCCCCAATTTTCAGTAATTTACTCAGGCGTGGGAAGCAATGCATAATAGCATCTTGTCACACAATCTTTGGTGATTATTTTATAGTTTTGATCAGAAGCATTTTTGCCTCCCTTCCACCAGTCACCAAATATTTCTCATCTCTTTCTGCAACATAAAGCAGAGCCCTGAAACTGTCTTCGTCCTGCCCACTTACTCTCGCCTCACAATCAGGAGGCTGTGAGTTCGATCCTAGGTAGAGGCAGATATTTCTCTCAGTGGGCACACTGAGAATATATCTGCTGAACAAAACTCCACATTGGCAACAGGGAAGGGCATCCGGCCATTAAAACACTCTGCTAGCTCCATTCAGTTGCCAAGACTCCACCCCGCAAGGGATTATGGGGTTGTTAAATGACAATGAATATGATATAATGTAATGTTATGAGGTCGTTAAGATAGATAGATAGATAGATAGATAGATAGATAGATAGATAGATAGATAGATAGATAGATAGATAGATAGATAGACAGGCAGGCAGGCAGGCAGGCAGATATATATGGTTATTCGGGTTTTCTCCCGCGTAAGATTGGAAGTATCTAGGCAACGTTTCGATGAAGTCTCATTCATCATCTTCAGGCTTGGTCTTCAGCTCTGTGCTTCTCAGAGTGATGTGAGCTTGGAGCTGCTTCTTCCTTTTAACTGCTAGTGGGGGTGTGACTTGATTGGGTGGGGGCTTGGCTGTGTTCTGATTGGGTGGAGGGTTGGCTGTGTTCTGATTGGCTGGGGGCATGTTCTGTTGGGGTGGGGGCTTGGTTGTGCTCAGGTTAGTCTTATTTGCTGGGGGATTTGAGCTGGTGGGCTGTGATCTTGCTGTTTGGCTTCGAGTTCGTGGTCGTGCTGCATCTTTATGGTGGG
>BHEV01037987.1:0-22391 GCA_004319985.1 Emydocephalus ijimae
CAATGCTCTCTCCTTTCTGCTGGTCTCTCTGGTAAAATTCATGGCGCCTCACGAGTGTTGGCACGGTCGGTGCATAGTGGGTCTCAGTAGGGGTTCGAGGACATCCCAGTCCATAGACTTTACTTCTGCTGGTTTTGCTAGTGCCTTAGCCATCTTGAATACGGTTGGCCCACAATGCGTTAGGANATATGACGCCGCCGGACATGGTTCTGCCATTGTGCGTTCAGCCACATGCTCAGTTATCGTCCTTCGATGTTCAGTCAGCTCTGATGTCTCCATATCCCACCTTTGTCGCCAGTGTTAACACTGAGCGTGGGCGCGAAGAATGGAGACGAGCCGGTGAAACGGTGAACTTCAAACTCTTTATTTACATGGTGTGACAGCTCAAACTCAATGGATGCTACAGCCTTCCTTATATAGGCAACTTATTAGATATTCAACCAATGAAAACCCGGGAGCGCTAGCTCCGTTAACCCGATGAGGGAGGCTCATTAATGGCCAATCAGATTCACCTGAATGGACCAATCTGATATCGCCATTAACGGCCAATCAGAAGTACAGGGCCAGAACCCTGCACTTGACTTCAAGCTCTTGATAACTTTATTAACACATTTATTCATTCACAACAGTCTGACTTCCAATTGTTGTTAGTCATTTGGTTCACACTTCCGTCCTATTCAGGGTGCACCACGAGGAGGCGAATTAGCATCATACTCCCCCTTGGTTATTAATAAGATGGTTTTGAAAAATTTGTGATTCAAGAAATATAAATTCTGATATTTTTGCATTCCTCTTCCATTCTGGGCTTATTTTTTAAAGTTTAGACAACATGAATTCATATTGTCTATTGACTTTCATTATGACACCAAAATTGTGTAGGATCAGGATATTGGAGGAAAAAAAATCAACATAAGCTCTGGGTTTGCAGAATTTCTCTGAAATATTTGTGGTTATAAGCTTCGGCTCTGAAATCTCTGGTAAGCTACCATGAAGTTCTAATTATGCAGTGGGAAATAATCAAGAAAGACATAGGAGTTTAAAGACCAAGGTCTTTAAAGGTCAGAGATATAAAGTCATATTTTATGGTAAGCTTTGAAGAATGTACGCATGCCACACACATTTTGAGAGGTATTGTATATGAGCATTTGACTCTCTAATAGTTCTGAATGACTGAAGAGAATATAGATTCTATTTATTTATTTATAGATATTTATTTTATTACTATTTTGGCTTTCATTCAGGTTCAAGATATGCATAATATCTGCACTTTCCCCTCCACAACTACAATCCTTTGAGGTAGTCTATAAAGAGAGAGTGGCTGGCCCAAGTCATCCACCAGCTTCTGTTGCTGAAAGTGAGCTAACATCTTCCGCTTCTCCACTTCTAGTCCAACATCTTAACCACAACTCCACACTAAGTCTCTTGCCAGCCTGAACATAACAGATATCTGGTCTAAGACCAGATAAAAAAAATTACTACTGGTTCTGTGGGCATGGCTTGGTGGGTGTGGCAGGGGAAGGATATTGTAAAACCTCCAGTCAGAGGTGGTATTTGCCGGTTCTCCAAACTACTCAAAATTTCCGCTACCGGTTCTCCAGAACTGGTCAGAACCTGCTGAATACCACCTCTGGTCTAAGAGAGATATTCAGGCATTATTATACTGGATACAGTTTTTTTTCTAGAGACAGAGAAATAAGTTCTGGGCAAAGTATCACTTTCTATTTCCTTGAGTTCATTGAGACCAACAATCTGGGACTGTTCAAAGGGGAAGACCACTCTGCAGAATTGTGGTGGATGTTAATAAGAAAGTCCAAAAGAAAAAGGAAAGTTAACATCATGGATATATTATGAGGTCCCTGATCGTGATGTTTGTGATGAATTTAAATGGAAAACAAATTCATGGAAACATCTGTTTCGTCATGGATAATTATAACCAAAAATATCTAGTTTTGTTATTACAGGGGAAAATAATTGTGCCTAAGAATAGATTCTCTCTCTCTCTCTCTCTCCATCTCTCTCTCCCCCTCTCTCCCCTTCCCTCTCTCCCTCCCCCTCCTCTCTCTCACATCTTCTATCATCTGTCTGTCTGTCTGTCTGCCTGTCTGCCTGTCTGCCTGCCTGCCTGCCTGCCATTGTTCTCATTTAGACTAACATTTGGAAACATTAAAAAGAATGTAAGTTTGAAGATAAGCAGATCAATTCTAGGAAATTCCTAGAATGTAATTTGAAATAAAGTTCACTCATAAACTGAAAGTCATAGTCTTCTAGATATTTTCCACTTGTTTTATTTGCTTTTTCTAATCCTAAGCACCGAAGATTGGCTCCTCTCTAGGGGCTGAAATGCAGTGGCAAATTGCATTACTACTACTGGAGAGTAGAAAATAAAGTTAGTTTTAAAAATGGCGGGAGGGGGGTTGGACACATGGGATGTCTCAATGGAGCACTGGTATTGGTGCCTCCCCAATACCCACAAAGCCAAACTAAACTGTGGTGAGTTTCTTGCAAAATAGGATGTTAAACAAAACATCTCCATATTGGAGTACCTACGGAATCTGAATGAATCCCTCTCTCTCCCTCTGTTGCTGTTAATTTGTGCATCAATGCTTACTTTAGAATTTGCAGGATGGATTCCAAAAAATGAGAATGCTAAGAGAGATAGCAATAGCACTTAGAGTTATATACTGCTTCAAAGCAGTTTACAGAGTCAGCATATTGCCCCCAACAATCTGGGTCCTCATTTTACCCACCTTGGAAGGTTGGAAGGCTCAGTCAACCTTGAGCCTGATGGGCTTCGATCTGCCAAATTGCAGTAGTAGTAGCTTGCAGTACTGCATTCTACCTATTGCGCCACCGATGCTAACATGGTAATAAATCTGGAAAAAGGTAGCAGAATGTTACCAGGGCTAAGTGTGCTTCTTACTCCTTCACTTTATTTTCATGTGAATTAGGGAGGGGCTTGTCAAGTTAGTTTTGTGACTAGTGGCTCTTTCTCCTGTCCTTCATTTCCCTTTCACGAGGGATTGGCAGTGGCAACAGGAGGGGACCACTGTGGAGGCAGTGTGCAGGAGGGACATGTGAGGAGTTGGGAAGCACCTTTTTAGTTGGCCTGGTCTTCTGGGCCTCTGCAGCGACTGCATATATTGAGTGCAGGCTTCTGTTTGCCTTACTCAGGCTTGAAAATAAGGATTGATTCAGTAATGTGGTGAAGCACAACTGTCATGTGAGGTACATACAGCTACTCGATATAAATGAAGTGGATGAGGGGAAACCTACTGTCTAACTCCCAGGGAAGCAAGCACTAATGCTAACTTTGGTAATCATAATTGTTTGTAATTTAGTTGTCTTGATGATGCATATTCCCACTTATCTCTATTAGCCTCATGATTAAATGTCAGAAGAGTATTCGTATCTGCTCCTGGCTATGAAATCTACCTGTCAGTTTTCACAAAGCACAAGTAATTAACTTCCAGTGACACCTCTACCCTTATGGAGAGGGAATACATTTTCAAAATTTATGCTATGTTACAGCACAGGATTATGGTGCATCTATTGTATAGCTTTACAACAAGGCTGGTGGTAACATGTTTTCATCTTTTTGACAAAGGTTAGCAGCTTGGATCTAAAACGTACAGAGTTTTAACTCTTTTTTTATAGGCAGAGTTCAACTTATGGGTAATACATAGAAGTAATTCGATAGGCTTAGAGAGCTTCCAGGTCTTTCTCTCATGAGAGAAGATGATATCTAACTAAACATTTGTTTTGCTTGAATTATCCCAGTCCTGAAGATGTATTAGAGAGATCCAGGCACTTTCTAGAATTTGCAATTAATTTACTGAAGAAGAAAAAAGGATTGTAAACTTCCTTGTAAGCGATCTAGCTTCTAATATGTATCTGTAAACACTTCCCTTGATCACATCATTAGTTCCAAGCCTTGGCTATATTTCTTCTTAGCCTCACATAAGTCTCAATATCATTCTTTAAAAAGAAAATGGTGATTGGCTATATTCCAACTACTTTGTTGGAAGTAAGACATTTTGCCCAGAAACAAGAGAAAGATGATGGAAAACATCCTGGTAGGCTAGAAGGAGTAGTAGGAACAATATCATCAGCTTGCCTTTGATAAATGGGTGTTTAGTAATTGGCTGGGTCTACCTTGGCATCTAATAATATGCTCTCAAAATTCCAAATGTACCTCAATGGCAGAGGTGGTATTCAGCAGGTTCTAACTACTTCTGGAGAACCGGTAGCGGAAATTTTGAGTAGTTCAGAGAACCAGCAAATACCACCTCTGACTGGCCCCGCCACCATCTATTCTCTGCCTCTCAAGTCCCAGCTGATCAGCTGGGTCTTGTTTTGTTGCCCTGCATAGGAGAATGGGGCTGAAAAGCAGGTTATTGGGGTGGGGAGGGAATGGGATTTTGCAGTAACCTTCCCCCAGGAGTGAGGTAGGAATGGAGATTTTGCAGTATCCTTCCCCTGCCACACCCACCAAGCCACGCCCACCAAGCAATGCCATGCCTATCAAGCCATCCCACAGAACCATAAGTAAAAAAAATTGAATCCCACCACTGCCCAATGGGGACTCATTGCAAACTTTTTAATGCACTCCCATTTCAATGTCTCCTTGAATTTCCAAGGAAGGTGCTTCTGGATGTGCTGAATTACTATCTGAACAAGTGAATATGGATGTCCAAAAGGCTTACTTATGAGCTATAGATGAAGTGGTAGTCTAGATGAGAACAAATAACCTGAATGTGAATATTCAGATGGAGGTAGGAATTATAGGTAGGAATTTACCACTATGGGACTGATCTGTCTTGATAGGGTTTCATACCCAGTGCAGGAAGAAATTAGTGTAGATTCATCTTAGTCATTGGAGGCCCAATTTCCTCAGGGCAAAAATAATTATTATTGCTGTTGTGAATGAATAATTGTGTTAATAAAGTTATCAAGAGCTTGAAGTCAAGTGCAGGGTTCTGGCCCTGCACTTCTGATTGGCCGTTAAATGGCGAGATCAGATTGGTCCATTCAGGAGAATCTGATTGGCCATTAACGAGCCTTTCTTATTGGTTAACGGAGCTAGCGCTCCCTAGTTTTCATTGGTTGAATATCTAATAAGTTGCCTATATAAGGAAGGCTGTAGCAGCCATTGAGTTGGAGCTGTCACACTATGTAAATAAAGAGTTTGAAGTTCACCATTTCACCGGCTCGTCTCCATTCTTCGCACCCATGCTCCAAACATAACTCTGGCAACGAAGGTGGAATTTGGAGACATCAGAGCTGACTGAACAACGAAGAAGATAACCGAGCACGTGGCTGAAAACGCCCAACGGCGGAACCATGTCCCACGGCGTCATACCACCCGCTCCATTCGACCCAGCGCAAGAAGACTGGGAGTCCTACATGGATCGTTTCCAAATGTTCTTGGAAACCAATAATTTGAAGGATGCCATGACTGGGAAGAAACGGGCGGTATTCCTAACGCATTGTGGGCTGACCGTATTCAAGATGGCCAAGGCATTGCAAAACCGGCTGAAGTAAAGGCTATGGACTGGGATGTCCTTGAACCCCTACTGAGGGCCTATGCACCAACCGTACCAACACTGACCATACCAACACTCGTAAGATGGCACGAGTTCTACCAAAGAAACCAGCGGAAAGGAGAGAGCGTTGCCGATTTCGTTGTGGACCTCCGAAACCTGGGAGGCCTCTGCGGGTTTGACAACCTGGAAGAGGCCTTGAGAGACCGGATAGTTCTGGGATTAGATGCGCCAAACGTGCAGAGTAAGCTGATGGCGAAAGGCAACATCAGCCTTGCCGATGCCATCGCTGATGCTACTGCAGCAGAAGCAACCAGGAAGTCGGCTGCCCAAATGCGCCGCAACCGCACTCCGGTACACCAACCGACCGGTGACATTTCACCCAAGTCAGAAGGACAGCTTTTGACGGCCCACCACGAGGACCTCTCTTCGTCATCAGACAGCGACAAAGAAGAGGTCCATCAACTGCGGTCCGATCGGGACCATTACCTGAAGTCCCAACACCCATGCACTGGCTGTGGGGCCAGCCATAAAACAGAGCGCAATTATAGCCAGATTGATAAAGAAGCCCTTGCTATTGTGTCTGCTTTCAAGAGATTTCATGAGTCCGTGTATGGCCGAGCTTTTACTATAGTGACTGACCACAAACCTTTGCTGGGAATAATAGCCAGAGATAAACCAATCCCCTATATATTATCTCCCAGAATGACTCGCTGGTCAGAATTCTTGGCTGCTTATAATTATCGGCTGCAATACCGCCCGGGAAAAGCCATTCCCCACGCAGACGCATTGAGCCGAGCACCGCTTCCAGAGACCATTGATGACCCCATGCCGACAGTGACAACGTTACAGATCAAGGCACTTCGTACACTGCTATTAACCGCCCGTGATATCGTGAGAGAAACAAAACGCGACCCACGAGTCCTCAGTTGGGTGGAACGTGGATGGCCATTGGACCAAGTACCGGATGACTTCGCACCATTCAAAAGTCGACAAACAGAGTTGTTTTCACAAAAGGGCTGCATCATCTGGGGCGATAGAGTCGTTATCCCAGAGCGACTCCAACAAGCAGTACTGAGAACCTTGCACGATGGTCACCCCGGCATCGTGCGCATGAAAGCCCTCGCATGAAGCTACTCGTGGTGGCCAGGCATCAACAAGCAAACCGAGACTTGGGTCAAAGCTTGTCATAGGTGCCAGGAAGTAAGCAACGCCCCACCAAAGGCAATCCCAACCGAATGGGAAACACCGCGGGGACCCTGGTCCCGTATCCATCTGGATTTTGCAGGACCTACCAAAGGCCACACATTCTTGCTAACCATGGACGCTACTTGAACTGGCTCAAAATCCACCGAATGAAGAATAGAACAACTGAAGCGGTCATAAAGAAACTGGACAGACTGTTTGCAACCCACGGATTACCAGACGTTCTGGTATCCGACAACGGGCCCCAATTTACCGCGCTGTCTTTTGAACAGTACCTGGTGGACCGCGGTATTCGACATGCACTGACTTCACCTGCGCATCCTGCGGCCAACGGAAGAGCCGAGCGCATGGTACAATTCGTCAAGAAAACGCTTCAAAAAATGGACTATGACAACATCGAAGAAAAAATAAACCGAATCCTCTTTTTACAGCATATCACTCTGCACCGCGTCACCAACAAAACTCCCGCCGAGTTTCTAATGGGATGAAAGCTCCGCTCCCACCTCGACTGTTTACACCCAGCATACGAACCTGAGAAACCACACGGATCCAGCGGCTGATGCCGTACCTTCCAGGTAGGCGACTCAGTATTCGCTAAAAACTTATTGGGCAATCCGTTGTGGGTCGAAGCGACGGTAGTCCGTATAACCGGCCCAAGATCATACCTCGAGCAATGCCGCGATGATAGACTATGGAAGCGCCATATCGATCAACTACGATCAAGGCTGCAGTCAAGGACCTACGAGTCCCCTGATGACCAAACTTGGGGGTGGGGAGATACAGAGGAAGATGAACTTCAATTAGCAGAAAACCTTTTTGAAGGGAACGATAGCAGAACGGAAACATGTGAAGAGGAACCAGAGATGGGAGTGAGCTCGCCTCATGGTAATACCAAAGATGTTGGTGACAATGAAAATTCGAACTCAGAATCGGAGGCACCCCGTTCGTCAAACAATGCCCTTCCTCTCCAAGAGTGCAGCCAAATACCAGGTGCACAACGAAAATCAAATAGACTAACAAAACAATCATCCTACCTCAAGGACTACATAACCGCACCCCGTAAACGGAACCCAGGGGGAAGGGGTGTTGTGAATGAATAATTGTGTTAATAAAGTTATCAAGAGCTTGAAGCCAAGTGCAGGGTTCTGGCCCTGCACTTCTGATTGGCCGTTAAATGGCGAGATCAGATTGGTCCGTTCAGGAGAATCTGATTGGCCATTAACGAGCCTTTCTTATTGGTTAACAGAGCTAGCGCTCCCTGGTTTTCATTGGTTGAATATCTAATAAGTTGCCTATATAAGGAAGGCTGTAGCAGCCATTGAGTTGGAGCTGTCACACCATGTAAATAAAGAGTTTGAAGTTCACCGTTTCACCAGCTCGTCTCCATTCTTCGCACCCATGCTGCAAACATAACTATTGCCTTTGGCTGATTTGAACTTTCTCAACCAAGGATAGATTGGCCCAATCATCCATGTACTGTTAAGAATAGACTTCTAGAATGTAGCTTGTGGTTTCTGCCCTTGATTGATTTAGTAGCTGCAGGTAGAATGGAAAGTGACTATTGAAAACTCTGAATTGGCAAATAATTAGCCAAATAAGGAGGCTGAATGTGATATGGAAAGCTTATATAACACCTGATGATCAAGAATATGATCACATATTCTTCTCAAACTTTCTATCCTGTAGAACAGGGGTCGCCAACCTTTTGGACCTCAGGGACCACCAAACTCCTAATTTTAGATTCCAGGGACCACTAACTGGTTCTATGGGCGTGGCCTAATTTGTGAGTGTGGCTTGGTGGTCATATGAATGGCTTGTATGTAAATATTATGAATATTTGTATAAATATTGAACTTTTGATAAAAAAGAGCAAGTTTTACCCAAAATCAGGCAAAGTAGGCAGATTGAGTTGTTCACAGAATCACAGATTCATTCAGAGATCTATCTGCCATTGGCTAACTCAATCTGTCACATAAAAATTTGCTTGCAAGCAAACTCATAAAATTAACTCACAACACACCATGCATGTAAATATTGAATTTTTTACAAAAAAGAGCAACTTTTACCCAAAACCAGACAAAGCAGGCAGATTGGGCTGCTCACAGAATTATTTCGTGATCTATCTTTCTGCCATCAGCTAGCTCAGTCTCTCAAATTTGCTTGCCGTGAGTCTGCACTGAATTTGCTTGCAAGCAAACCTTCAGTCCTAAAGGAGGTTCGGCTGTGCTGAGCCGAAGATCTAAAGACTAGCTAGAAAGCAAGAAATCTAACCATTTCCTGCTTCCTAGCTAATCTAAATCTCCCGGATGGTCGGAAAAAGGAAAAATAGCAATTTAGCAGGCAAGTTTGCCGGGTAAGGAGGGAGTGGGCGGGGAGGGTTCCGGCAGGCCATGTGGGCGGCACAGCCTTGTGTTTCTATGCAGTCTGGATTAATTGCTTTGTGGGGGTGCTCTGGGGGTGAGATTTCTCTGTGGCCCACCAAAATTTTCTCATGGCCCACCGGTTGGTGACCGCTGCTATAGAAGATGCCTGCTGGTGGCATGAAGGAAGGCATTCTGTGTGATGGCCCCAATATAGAAATATTTTCCCCCATTGATATCAATGAGTCTCTATAGAGCCACTGACAATTGAAGATACAACTCTTTATTTGATTTGTCAGTGTGGTCTTAGAGCTATCAAATAATATAACTCTATTATTTTAATTTTTATGGCTGGGTTTGATTGCATTTTATAATGACTTCATTGTGAACCTCTTTGAAATTTTCTCTGAAAAGCCTAGTACATAAATAAATTGCTTTATTAAACAAAGAAAACCAGCAGTACCTTTATATGAAGGGATCAGAGACATCATTTTAGTGGAGCTGGGACCTAGGAGACCAAGATTCATAGTAAGCATTTAAAACCCATGAATATATTTAAGATTAAAGTGCAAGATTAGCCACATGTGTGCTAAGATTTTTTGTAGCCAATTTCCTACATGTCATAAAATAATATGATAAAGACAGGTGAAATATATTTTGTTTGGTTTTTTAAAAAAATATATTTTCTTAGCCTATAACAGCTACTGTATGTATGCTTTTTTGCTTTTTTAAAAATCTCTCAGCTTCCTTTGTGAAGCTTATTTGCTAATCATGTTTTAGTGGCTGACTTTCGTGCATATTTCTCAAGATGTTTAGGGTAGACTTAATCAACACGAATAAGACTGCATACAAATTGGGATGATTATTATTCTTGGTTAGGATTATGCAGAATTAAACTTTCCCAAACTGAAGCTAACATATTCTGCAAGACAAGAAAGTAAGCTGAATTTCCATTTGGTTTGCTTCTAAAGCTGAGCCTTCAAATTATGAAGTGACGCAAAGCCAAAAGATTCATACAATGAAAACAAAGATTGGGAAATTAAATGACACGATGCAATTTTCTGCCTCATTGGTCTGGCACCAATAATATGCAAAGGAAAACCTACTAGGTATTGGTTAGCTGCTGAATAAAAAGCAGAACCACCCGTCTCTATCTCAAGGAAAGCTATTCCTTTGAGTGATACAGCTATTGACCCCTCCAATTACCCATCTCTTGCTTCTGTCCCTCCACCTCCTGTGGCAGAAGACCAAAATCTATTTTCTACTCTTATGGACCACAAAACAGCCATTCTGGTTTTAAACAGGGACATTGTTCAACAACACTGTTGAGTCTTTAGTGTTAGCTTGAGGCATGTGTAGAAAAACGAAGTATTGGTGTATGAAGAAATATAGGGGTTTGGCATCCAGGTTAATCTACTTTCATGATTTTGATGCACATTCTGTGGGGTATTTATTTTTTTATTTATTTGATTTGTCAATTGCTTACAAGATAATAGGTATAAGTATAAACATGAGTAAGAATACAGGAAATAGATAAGAATAAATGGGACAATAGTACAGGGTCACTAGGCATGATGGTGCACTTATGCACGCCCCTTAAAGACCTATTAGGAATGGGGTGAGGTCAATAGTGGATCGTTTAAGGTTAAAAGAGTGGGGGTTTGAGGACATAACAACAGAGTCAGGTAATGCATTCCAGGCATTGACCACTCTGTTGCTGAAGTCGTACTTTCTGCAATCAAGTTTGGAGTGGTTTACATTGAGTTTGTATCTGTTGTGTGCTTTTGTATTGTTGTGGTTGAAGCTGAAGTAGTCATTGACTGATAGGACATTGTAGCAGATAATTTTGTGTATTACACTTAAGTCTAACTGTAGGAGGTGTAGTTCAAGGTTGTCCAAGCCCAAAGTCTCAAGCCTGGTGATATAATGTATTCTGTTATGAGCAGAGGAGTGTAGTACTCTTCTCATGAAATACTTCTGGACTCGCTCAATTGTATTAATGTCTGATATACAGTTTGGATTCCAAACAGATGAGCTGTATGCAAGTATTGGTCTAGCAAAGGTTTTGTATGCCCTAGTTAGCAATTCAATATTTCTGGAGGTGAAACTTTGTAAGATTAGATTTACAACTCTTAATGCCTTTTTGGCAATGCTGTTACAATGAGCTCTGGCGCTTAGATCATCATTGATAGAATGAGAGTTATCAACAAGGTTGTTGTGTGTCTTGTGTTCCTGTGTTTACAGGTTTGTTCCTTTTCTCATTGATGGCCATCTTTTGTCTGCCCAAAGATAGAAAGTGTTGCCTTGTAAATTTAGAGGGAATTGCATTTTCATGAAGCACCTTTGGCTGCCTTCCCATCACATCATGTAGCAAGCAGCAGCTGTACTTGAAATGGTAGGGATGTTATGCTTTGGGCTCATGGATGCAAGACCAGGGTTACTAACTCAATGGGGTTATTGTAATTTCACAGAGCCATCCTTTCGGGTGAGAAGAAATAGCAGAGATCCTGTAGGTTCTTCTACCAGACCTGTCCTAATGTTTAGCAAAATGTCTTGCTTCACTTTCTATGGTGTTTTCCACTTTTTTCTGGGTATTTGTTTTCTTCAGGGAGGTTGGGGTTCAAGGCAAGACCAATATTCCAGTGTTTTCTTTTCCAAACTCTATTTTGAACTGTGTTTCATTTATTAAATCTATTTATTGTTATGGAAGATAATGAGAGATCTGGGAAAGGAATAGAAGACCACACAGACATAAATAATCAAGAAACACTGGGAAAGACAGTTGAAAACTTATTGCATTAATGACAATGGAGTCCAGATGGAGAAAAATCTGGGAAGGAAAAAAAATTCAAAGAACTCAAAGAGATTTCTACTTTTTAATTGTCAGAAAGGCAGCCCAACATAGGAGACCCAATTTCACACATGCACTGGGGATAGAAGAGGATGCCAGGCAAGATCACAATATCTTCCTGGAATTCATGGCGTAGCAAGCAAAAGGCAAACAAAAACTGAAAGGCTATTATTGTGGCTTTGGGGGTAGATTTTTTGGGTACCAATTGTGGTGGGATTCAATTTTTTTACTACTGGTTCTGTGGACATGGCTTGGTGGGCATGGCAGGGGAAGGTTACTCCAAATTCCCATTCCTTCTCCACCCCACTAACCTGCTTTCCAGCTTCGTTCTCCTGTGCAGGACAACAAAAAAAGACCCAGCCAGTCAGCTGGGATCCAGGAGGCAGGGAATAAATGGGGATGGGGCCAGTCAGAGGTGGTATTTGCCATTCTCCAAACTATTCAAAATTTCCGCTAGTGGCTCTCCAGAACTGGTCGAAATCTGCTGAATATCACCTCTGGTACCAAATTGATGTGCTAAGCCTTGTGGAATATCTGTGAACACATTTTATATGACGTTATATATATATATATATATATAAAACAATAGGAACGGTGCCTGTGGAAATCAGTGGTTTTGTAACCAAATGCTGGAAGTATTTTGTGGGTCAGAAAATGGAATCAGGCAGGAACTAGACAAGATTCACAGGCCAAGTCTTCCAAAGCATTCCACTAATGCTTTTTCTACCCCCCCTCACTCTTTTGATTAACCATTCATTATTTCACATTTATAATCCTCTCTTCCGTCAATTAGGAAGAATTTCATGTTGGGTTTAGCTTTGTCAGGCTTAACCCTGGCCAAATGAGCAAAATTCAACATCAGGACAAAGCAGAGTTTTCCTGGAGATTACAAAGCTGCCATTAAAGAGAATGTGCTTCTGGTGGAGTTCCACTAAATCTATTCCTTATAGGAAATACAATAGATATTTTGAAGAAGCCCCAGCAAAAGAAAAAGAAAAAAAGAAAACTATAAACCTGAAATAAGCTTGGTTTATTAGTGAGTGAATGAATAAGTCTCACAACTCCCCAAGAAAAAAGAAAAAGAAAAAGAAAGAAAGAAAAAGAAAAAGAAAGAAAGAAAAAGAAAGAGAAAGCAGTCTAGCTGATGCTGGCAAATGTGCTCTTCATTTTGTCAATATAGTCAGTCATTAAAAATAAATACATGTGTTTGTTTTTCTCAGTAATTTTGCCAACTTTCTAAAAAAGTTTCTCTAATAATATGTGAGATGAATATTTGCTAAATTATTCTTAATCAAAAGGTTTTTTTTAATCCTGATTTGCATGATGGTTGATTTCCAGACTAATAAAGATTCAAGACATCTCTATAGGAAGAGATAATTGGAAACTTTTCCTTCATCAACCAAAAGAAAAAGAAAAATCTGATTCCACAGGGGCCCACCGTGGCCGTTGGCTGAGCTGTTTCACATGTAAATAAAGAGTTTGAAGTTCACTGTTTCACTGGCTCGTCTCCATCCTTGCACCCATGCACAGAACTTAACACAGTCCAAAGTCATTCACAGGTAAAGATCAGTCAGTTTTCAGTCCAGGGATAATCCAATAACAAAGTCCAGTGTCAAAAAACAGTTCAGTAACAGACTTACATCAAATCCAAAAATATCAGTCAATTAGGAGGAATGGCAATACTCTCCAACAGAAGGAAAACAGAGATACTGAGACACACTCTCTTCTGGATTGTTCTAAGACTGAACAATCCAGGTTTTGGGCTCCATCTTTTTTTTTTAAGACAAATTTTATTAATTTTACAAAACAATACACAAACAATCAAGGCATAATAACATAAAACATCTTTTCTAAGAAAACCAATAGAACATACAAAATAGTTCCAAATTGTAATATATATATTTACGTTATCTGTTCAACTTCATATCTTATCCCAACTTCTCCTTTTCATTCTATTATTCAAATTATATTTCTTGCAAATTAAAATTTTATTGCCTTTCAAAAACAATACACAAACATACAAAACATAAAACATAAAAAACGTAAAACATCTTTTCTGAAAGCTGCTTGATCCCGGGTTAAAACTCTTCGCACAGACACAAAATCAAAAATCATATTTACTTTATATATCATTCGATATCTTATTACCATTTTCAATTTTCTACATAGCTTCTTCCCTCTTTTATCTTTCTTAGTTTTATTTTATTTATCTTATCTCAATTCAATTCATAATACTTATTATTCTTTGTCTGTTCTATTTCCAGCTATCCATTCATCTTTTCTCTTTAAATATACTTCTCCTGTACACTGATTGGAGTGACGCCTTTGACTCTTTCCCCTAACTTAATAATACTTAATATAACACTTACCTTACATTGGGATTCTGTTTAGTACATTCTAAAATTACACAATAAATTTTATGAGAAAAGCAAAAACACTACAATAACAAAATAAAAGCATATAAAACTACTGTCAATACCATTAAAAAGCTAATCATATATATTGATACTCATTTATTTCTTAAACATTTTACTCTAAATACACATATAAAAACACAATCTTATGTATCTTCCAGAATCCCCTTTTCAATTAGATTTACCCATTGTCTCTAAATAAGTTTTGTTTCTTTAAATCTTGCTTCCCACCATTAAGGCTTCTCATCCCCTCCTTTCTCTCTTGTTTATTTTTCTCCTTGCCCTTTTTACCACTTTGTCTCTCCTCCTCCCTTTTCTTCTTCTGCTTACCCCCTTTCTGTTGTTTTCTAACCTTGTATCCACCTTTCATCTCATTTTTCTCTTTTTTGATTTTTTTTCAAACCTTAAAATCCCCTTTTTCTTTTCCTCTTTCTCCTCCTCCCCCCAAAAAACCCATTGTTCATCAAAGATGGCTTCTTCTTCTTTGTCCCAATCGTCCTGCTGCATAGTCAATTTTTCATAAGTGCATACTGCCATTTCTAGAAATTGAAAGAGTGCCCAAAGTATCTTTTCCATCCTGTTCTTCTTTTTTATATTTTTGATATTCAATTTTTAGTTCCTCCACAAGCGATGCCATCATGAAGAGAAAAACTTTTTCCAAAACAACCACCCAAGTATTTTTTAATCAAGAATAATTCCAAAAAGTTCCAAAGTCACCAAAGAATCCAAATAAACTATTTCTTTTAATACTTTTTTTTCTTTCTTCTATTTCTCTTTCTGGGGTTACTGTTTAATCAAAGAGTTCCAATTAAGATATATCTTTCTTTAAAGTTCTAGGCAATCTCCTCCTTTTTCAAATTCTGCTCCAATTTTTTTTCCTCTCCCTTCCCACTTACAACAACGATTTTCCTTTAAATGTTCAGAAATCCATACCTCCAATACGGGTTTTCTGATTTCTTAAGTTGTTAAATCCAATGTCCAGGAATCCTTTATCCCTTGGCTTTAACTCTTTGGGGTGGGAGAGTGAAGAGAAAAAAAAGTTTTCCCTTGACAGCTTTCTCCGCCACTTTCCAATCTTCTTAGGGATACAATGTATCTTTCAGGCAATTCAAGCAATTCAGTTTCCAGGGTATTCAAGAGTTGTTATTTTCCCGGCTCAGCCAGCACTTTCACTTCTCCTGATTCTTCTTTCTCCTTCTTCCTCCAGCACAATCTTGTCCAGCTGCCGGCTTCTTTGTGGCGGCCATTACTGACCGCCGCTCCACTGCCTTGAGAAAAGGAGGTTAGCTGGGTGAGGAGGGGGTCTGCGACACCCCCAAACCCCTCTCCGGATTCTCCCTATCTTCGGCTGCCTCTATGGGGTAGCCTTATCCTCCAGACCCGTCAAGATCGGAGGCACCAAGATGGCTAGCGCAACAGGGATCGCACAGGATCGCGAATCCCTGCCGCTGCCGAAGCCTGGCAAACCGGAAGTCGGTTTTGGCTCCATCTTATGGCCGTTTGAGAAGCCACACCCAATTACACCTCCAGGACTCTCTTAAAGATACAGTATTAAAATGTCTATCCTGGTTTATATATTGTCCAACCCAAATAGCTGTTAGGTGACTTATATTCCTAAGAACTACTTCATGTGGCAGACTAGCATCTTATACATATATCCAACTTGATTTCTATTCTTTTGTTTCCTTTGTAGATTGATTACAGATTAACAGAGTGGGAAGGGACCTTGTAGGTCATCTAGTCCAACCCCCCCACCCAAGAAGGAAACCCTACACCATTTCTGACAAATGGCAGTCCAATTTCTTCTTGAAAGCCTCCAGTTATGAAGCTCCCACAAACTTCCGAAGGCAAGCTGTTCCATTGGTTGATTGTTCTCATTGTCAAAAAATTTCTCTTAATTTCCAAGTTAAATCTCTCTTTGTCTGGCCTACAGGTGCTTTAGAAAATAGCTTGACCCCTTCCTCTTTGTGGTAGCCCCTTAGTATTGGAACACTGCTATCATGTGTCCCCTGGTCCTTCTCTTCACTAGACTAGCTAAGCCCAGTTCTGTAATCATTCTTCATCCAGTCCCCTAATCATCCTGGTTGCTCTTCTCTGCACTTTTTCTGGAGTCTCAACATCTTTTTTATAGTATGGTGACCAAAACTGGATGCAGTACTCTAGGTGTGGTCATAGTACCTCACAAACACATCTAAATCCTTTAACTATGATAGAGCTTGGTTTCCAAACCCTTTACGATCTTGGCAGCTTCCTCTGAACTAACTGCTACTTGTCACCTTTTTTAGTTTGATGGTCAGAACTGAATATAATATAGCAAACGGACCAATGCTTTAAAATGGATCAATGACTTCCTCTGAATTAGGTTCTATGCTCCTTTTAATGCATCCCAAGATAGCATTTGCAGCAACTGCTGCATTACACTGCTGCCTCAGATTTGACATGTGCTTTAGAAGGATATCCAGATCCCTTCTACATGGAGAAGACTTTCCAATCCTATATTTGGACCTTTCATTTTTCCTATCCAGGTGAAGAAGTTCACATTTCCCCTCTGTAAGATTCTGTTGTATTCATTTCAGCACTCTGTTGATACCTGTCTAGATCTTCTCCAATCCCCTTTCTTTCCTTTGAAGTATCCTCACCTCCCAGTTTTGTGTCACTCCAGAATTTTGTAAGCATTTCCTCAACCTGCATGGCTTGGGACCAGGTTATCTGATGACTGTCTCTTGCCAGTCACATCTACCTGACCCACTAGAGTGGGGAGGTAAAGAATGTTTTGGGTCTTGTCCCCTTAAGGAGATCCATCTGGTGGGACCCAAAAGAAAGGCCTTCTGCATGATGGCTTCCTCTTTCTGGAATATCATTTGCCTGGAGATTAGACTGGCCCACACTCTAACACTCTTTTGGAAGGCCCTGAAGATGTGGTTCTGCCAGCGGGCCTGGGGAACAAAGATGGGGATGGAGCCCACTAAATGGTTAGTATGAATGTGTGCTGGTGAAGGGTTATTATTTTTCTTTTTATTATTATTATTATTTATTTCTTTATATGGTGTTTTTATGTCTTTGAGTTGCCATGTGTGAGTAGGCAGCAATATAAGTTTTCTAAATAAATAAATAAATAAAACATCCTCCTCTAAGACCCTGAATAATATAGGGCTGAAGACAGAGTTCTGTGGCACTCCAAGTTGATACTCTTCTCCAAGCTGACGTAGAGCTATTAATGAGCCACTTTCCTTCAGCCCTAAGAAAAAGGAAACAAAAAACAACAACAACAAACTGCTGGGACCAGTCCAGGCAGTTGCCAGAAGTCAAATGTTGACTCCCAGGTGTTAAAAAATAACCCCATCTAACTCTAGAACTTGAAAGGAAGTAATTGAGGTCAGATGGGTATTCCACTACAGTGATAGATTTAAGATTAGGACAAGCAGCTCTTTGATGAATTGTCTTTTTCGATAGATAGGAAATAATGTTACAAACGTTATTTAGATCCTGACAAAAAGGTTGTTTCTCAAGGGTTCTTATCTATGTCATGTTTCACACTGATGGAAAACACCAATTAGGTTTTAATTAACCTGGATAATTTATATGGGAAAACATGAGAAGGACTAGGGCTTAATCGTTGAGTGCATTTTTTTTTTTGCAAAAGGTTCCTACTTACAATTGGGTATCTCAGGGTGAGGGTGGAGAGTTAAGACTACTCCCTAAAGCCCAAGATAAGGGACTGCAAGTCCAAATAGAAAATGGCTGACTCAAGGACTTGATTGGGTTTAGGGCATTTTTCATTTTTCCACATGCCAATTTCAGTTAATAATAGGCTGATTTACAAATAGTCTTCGACTTACAACAGTTTATTTAGTGACTGTTCAAAGGGCACTGAAAAAAGTGACCACTTTTCACACTCACAACGGCAGCATCCCTATGGGTCATGTGATCAAAATTCAAATGCTTGGTAACTGATTCATATTTATGACAGTTGCAGGGTCCCAGACTCACATGATCCCCTTTTGCAACCCTCTGACAGCAAGGTCAATATGGGGAAGCCAGATGCACTTAACAACTGTGTTAATCGTTGCACTTGACAATTGTGACAAGAAAGGTCATAAAATGGGGCAAAGTTCACTTCACTTCACTTAATTCCACTTGGTCTGAAGTTGATCTTGTGACCATCCAAGACCAGACCAAGTCCAAAAATGCCAGGGAATTTCTAGAAGCTTGACACTGACAAACCAGCCATCTATAGACTATGCAAAAAGGATAATCAACCAGCCAAAAAGAGGGCAAAAAAATTCCAGCACCTCTCCACCAGTAATCCATGCCCAAATCAGTATAGATCTGTGATGGCAAACCTATGGCACGTGTGCCACAGGTGGCACGCAGAGCCATTTGTGCTGGCACATGAGCTGCAGGCAAACTTACCTCACTGTGCATGTGCGCACCTCACAGCTGATTTTTGGCTGGTTTGAGGCCTTTTTCAGCATCTTGAAGGCTTGAGGAAGGCTTCTGCAGGCTTCTGCAAGCTTTGCAGGCTGAAAACTCACCCCGCTTCGTCACTTCCAGTATTTTCGGAAAAACAGGAAGTGATGAAACAGGGCTAGTTTTCGGGGTGCAAAGCTTGCAGAAGCTTGCAGAAGCCTCCCTCAAGCCTTTGGGAGGCCGAAGAAGGCCTCAAACTGGCCATAAATCAGCTGTGAGGTGTAGTGCAGGTAAGGGTGATGGGGTGGGTGGGTGGGTGATTGCACGTGCAGGTGTAGGGGGCATGGGGAGGCATGCATTGCCTTCTGGGTGCTGGCACATGAGCGCAAGCGTGCAAGTGCACGCACAATTTTTGGCACAGGATCCCAAAAAGCTTAGCCACCACTGGTATAGATTAACTTCAAGGTCAACTTCAGACCAAGTAAGCAATACCCCAATCAAGAAACTGCCAAAGAGCCATCAGTGAACAGCTCAACCAAAGAATCAATAGCAAAAGAAAGTGATCTGATCATGGCAAAGAATGAATGGCAAAGTCTTTTGCCCTTGGATATTGTTCAAATAGCTTTGAAGTAAAGGCAGGGATGGGATCCAACCTGTGTTACGACCAGTTTGGTGATTACATTTTGCTTCCTGCTCAAACAAGAGATCCTGTACCATTTCAGACAAGTGACTATCCAACCTCTTCTTAAAAACCTCCAATGATGAAGCATGTATTGAAGGCCATAAAATCCCCAGCTAACCCCAATCTTACCTTAAGGTATTTAAAAAAAAAAAACACCAAGTATTTTCATTTCAAACAACCTCTGATGGCTAGCAATAAAAATAAAATCATAATTATTAGCTGGTCAGATACACATTAAGAAATAAATGTGGCTGCCTGACAATAAAAGTATCCTACAGTACTGAGCTGCCAAACACCTGTTCAGAAAGTGCTTTATGGAAGACTTTTTTTTTGAAGGGGTCAATCCTGAGATATTTTCAGCAAGTTCTTGCTAGGGCACAAAGAGCAAATATTTTGTTAATGGGCCTTTGGAAATGGTTTGCAATGAATTACGTGGGAAGACTCTGGTTACAATGAATTACGTGGGAAGACTCTGAAATTCTTCAGCAGGTTACTTTATGAAGTTAGCAATTGTACAGTTTTAAGCAAATCAGCAGCCACTTCATTTCACATAATTAGGTGATCAACAGAATTAGTTCTGGCAGTTAAAGAGGTGAGCTTGATTTTTTCAGAAGAACTTCTGGAGAGCACAGTTTTATGCCATTAGATTTTATATGGCCATAGCAAGTCACTTCTCTGCCATGTGTTTTTCATTTAGTGACAAAGAAGATTTTGGCTGGGGGAAACCACTTGGTATTCTCTCCATCCTCCTTCTCTTTTCCTTCTTCTCTATTCCTCCTTCTTAATCTCCTTGGCATTTTGAACAATATCTGAGCATGAAGTACATCTTTGAGAAATGAACTGGGACTTATGATGGACAGTCATGCTTCATCTTGTTAAACTAAACTATTCACACAGCTTTTTCCTCACACAGGCAGCCTCTTTTCTCTACGTGAGATGTGATTAAATCAGGAAGCTTCTAATTAATTATTTCCAGTTTGGGCAATCACGAATAAACCAGGTGAGTGAGTTTATTTATTTAAGGATTTATATGGCTGCCCAACTTAAAAAAAAAAAAAAGAAACTGTAGGGGGCATACAGCATTAAAAACAAAATTACAATACCCCCCATGAATAAAATGACCAAAAATAAACAATAACAAAAGACACCGCTGGGCATCTTAATATTTACTATATCACTCCAGATAAGTGCATCTAATTTCCTGGCCCCCAGTGCCTGAGGAAACATTCAGGTTTTTAGAGATTTCCTGAAGGCTAACAGGGTCAGACCCAGGCAAACCTTAGGGGAGATATTATTTCAGAGGGCGGGCACTACAACAGAAAATACATAATCTTTTTCTTCTTCTTTTGTTCTAGGCTAAGCAATCAAATAGCAGCCAGTTAAAATTGGTGTAATGATGGAATCAGCATTCAAACAATTAAGAAGGTTGGTAGAACACACTCAGCTTAGCAGTTGCACACCAGCTGCAAGAGAAATGAAATCTTGCATGATAGCCAGGACCCAGTGCCCATAGTGCCAAACTGGATGAAAGCTAAGAGTTCAGCAACCTAGACTCAGAGTACACAGAACCCAGTCCAGAGTTATATGCATAAGTGACAAAAGACTAGGCTTTTGTCACTTATGCCTGTCAATGGCATGTAGGTTTTGGGAAATGAGGCAAGGCAATGTTGGAGAAACAAGAGTGGTTTTGACAGAGTGGGATCAGGGTTGGAGCTGGAATAGACATGTGCCACAAGCATATATACACATAGTCAGAGGTGGTATTCAGCAGGTTCTGACCAGTTCTGGAGAACCAATAGTGGAAATTTTGAGTAGTTCAGAGAACTGGCAAATGCCACCTCTGACTGGCCCCGCCCCCATCTATTCTCTGCCTCCCAAGTCCCAGCTGATTGGCTGGGTCTTCATTTGTTGCCCTGCACAGGAGAACAGAGCTGGAAAGCAGATTATTGGGGTGGGGAGGGAATGGGATTTTGCAGTAACCTTCCCCCAGGAGTGGGGAGGGAATGGAGATTTTGCAATATCCTTCCCCTGCCACGCTCACCAAGTCATGCCCACAGAACTGGTAGTAAATTTTTTTGAATCCCACCACTTCACAGAGTATTTAAATTAGGGACTTCATTCTGGACACTTACACTAATAAAGTAGTGTGATCAATATTATATGCAAGTGAAAATATTATTTACAAAAACCAATATGTGTTTCCATGTACGTACAGAGTCGTTTAAGAAATATAAGTTGCAACCCACTTAATTTTTCTTCCTTTCAAGTCTCTTTTCCTCACTTCCTGCTTATACTTCATTATATGTCTCCTTCTTTTCTCAATATCTGGTAGTGAAATGTCTGTGAATTTTTCTGGCCTTGCTGCCAAATAAATCTTTTAACTCACAGAGTTCCACTATGCAGCACTAGAATCTCCATGCTTGCCACAAGGCCTGTGTTCACTCCTGGTTTGTCCACATTTTCACACTCTCTGGTTTTTCCTTCTGGTCTTCTCCTTGCTCCAGGACTGTAATTTCTGAACTGAGTAGTCTGTGGCATTCCTCCACTCCACTCCATGTTAAGCAGGTGATGTTCTATGTCTAAAGCATTTTAATATTTCCCACTTTTCTGCTCACATGTTCTTGGTTTTGTGCCGAGTCATCTGCTTTTCCTAAGAATATCCATGACCCTGAAAGAGAGTCAATGTCAGACCTGCCATGACTTAAACCTCCAAATAGAAATGATCCGTGGCTCCATTTGTTGAGAGAGGTATTGCTGTATATAACTCAAGTGTATTGCAGTATTGTATAGTCAGAACTATAGAATGCACATAGGATTGTGCACCAAAATCCCTAAGTTCAACTTTCCCTGTCAAGTTTGAGGCATGGGCGATAATGAACGGAGACGAGCCAGTTAACGGTGAACTTCAACTCTTTTATTTACATAGTG
>BHEV01037989.1:0-11950 GCA_004319985.1 Emydocephalus ijimae
ATTAATCCTTCTGGAATCAGCCATCTATAATTCACTTCGTTTTCCAGTAACATTTTGGTCAGAAATCGATATTCTCTTCTCTTCTAGGTTTTGCTTTTAAAACAAGTTTGTGTTTAAGTATGTTTAAGTACGTTTGACGAAGCCTGGGTCAGAACATTCAAGCTCTCTAGTGAGCCAAAATTCCCTTCAATACATCCTTGCCTAAGAATATTATAAGCTTTGCTGGCTGAGGAACTCTGGGAGTTGAAGTCCACAAGTCTTAAAGTTGCCCAAGGTTGGAGACCCCTGCTCTAGTTAGTCCTTGACCCTTTGTTTAGCAACCATTCAAAGTTACGACAGTGTTGGGAAAAGTTACTCATAACCAGTCCTCACACTTATGACCAGAACCATATCTCCCACAGTCATATGATCAAAATGTAGGTGGTTGGCAACCAACATCCTGTCATGTGTGACTTTCCCAGTTGGCTTTCGACAAGCAAAGTCAATGGAGGCAGCTGGATTCACTTAATGACCATGGTAAAATACAAGGTTGTAAAATTGGCCAAAACTCACTTAATGACCATTTCACACATGAGTGATGGAAGTTCCAGTTCCAATTATGGTTGGAAGTCAAGGACTACCTGTATAACAAACCTTTTTTCAACTCTCAGCATGCTGCCTGGGGAATTCTGGGAATTGAAGTCTACCCATCTTAACATTGCCAAGTTTGAAAATCACTCATCTGTAGGGATTGACTTGTTCTAACCCATTAAATATATCTTTGTACTCTTCTGTATGATTTAGTCAAAGTGAAAGGTGGATCAGTGATACCAGAGTCAGGGATATTATCTTTAAAATACGAATTCAACTCATCTTTGGATTGATGTTATATTAACAGGCATAGTTCACACACTTGCAATTTTAAAGTGGCACAAACTATCCATTAAAAAAGCAATTAAGAGCAGAAAGCAATGCGTGGTGATTTGTACAAGAAAGCCTCGTGGCCTTCGGTGGGGTTTCTCTCTAGGGAAATGTTGGAAGGATTGCAGATTTGAAGACGTACTCTCATTTAAATATAGCCAATTTAAGTTCTCTTTGCTAGAAGACTAGAATGGCACACTCAAGGGATTACCCTCAACGGTGCAATTTCTAGCCACAACTAATATACTGGTAGAAGAAGCTGCAGAAGTTTGGCCCTTCCTTCCTTCCTCCCTCCCTCCCTCCCTTCCTCCTTTTTCTTCTTTCCTTCCTTTCTTCCTCCCTTTCTTTTCTTTCCCTTTCCTTTCTTCCATCCTCCCTCCCTCCTTTTCCTTCTTACTTTCCTTTCTTCCTCCCTCCTTCTTTCCTTTCCCCTTCCTTCATTTGTTCATTCCTTCCTTCTATCCTCCCTCCCTCGTTTTCCTTCTTTCCTTCCTACATCCCTCCCTCCCTCCTTCCTTCCTAGGGTAAGGTAAAATAGGATAGGATAGAATAGAACCTTGGAGGTCTTCTAGTCCAACCCCCTGCTTAGGCAGGAAATCCTATACCATTTCAGACTAATGGCTATCCAATCTCTTCTTAAAAAGAGATTGGAGCATTTACAACTTCTGGAGATAAGTTGTTCCACTGATTAATTGTTCTCACTGTCAGGAAATTCCTCCTTAATTCTAGGTTGCTTCTCTCCTTGATTAGTTTCCATCCATTGCTTCTTGTCCTGCCTTCTGGTGCTTTGGAGAATAGCTTGGCTTCCTTCCTTCCTTCCTTCCTTCCTTCCTTCCTTCCTTCCTTCCTTCCTTCCTTCCTTCCTTCCTTCCTTCCTTCCTTCTTCCCTCCCTCCCTCCCTCCCTCCCTCCATTGGTATCTGTGACAATGGCACTAAAATGATTTATGCAGGGCATTATATTACAGGCTGGGATGTGGGAATAGCTATGTGCATGTAGAAAGCTGTCATTTTCTTTCTGCTTCCCAAGCTTTTGGCCCATCCCCTCCCTCTCCCACCTGCAGAGATTTTGAGCTTCATTAAACCCTGCATTTCAGGTGGAAAGCTGCCCTGGCATTCCCTTGAGCTGCCCGAGGTCCAGCTGTGCTCTAGTGCGTCGGAAAGCTGGAATGCCGTGCAGAGGCACATCTGCTCAATGTGGGTAGCATTCATTAGACAGCCCTTCAAAACCAGAGTCCTGCCAGTTGTGCCTGATGACAGCCCTCTGTCTGCTGCCAAGGAAAAGGCAAATCCCTCCAGACATGGTGGTTGGCTCTGAAAATGGCTCTGAAAATGGCTTCCTTGGCTCTGAAAATGTTGGTAACTCTCAACTTTTCCTCTTGCCGGGCTGTGCAAATAGGCAAAAAAGGTCCAGGGTTCAAGGGTATGTTTGCCAGTTAGGAAGACAGTGTTTGGGATGTGATGGCCCAGAGAATGGAAGTATATCAGATTAACAAATTAACAGAGTTGGAAGGGACCTTGCAGGTCATCTAGTCCAACCCCCACACCAACCCCTACACCATTTCTGACAGATGGCAGTCCAATATCTTCCTGAAAGCCTCCAGTGATGAAGCGCCCACAACTTCCGAGGGCAACTTCTGTTCCATGGGTTGATTGTTCTCACTGTCAGAAAATTTCTCCTTGTTCCTTCTCTTCACTAGACTAGCCATGCCCAGTTCCTGTAACTGGTCTTTATATGTTTTAATCTCCAGTCCCCTCGTCATCCTGGTTGCTCTTCTCTGCACTTTTTCTAGAGTCTCAACATCTTTTTTTATAGTGTTGTGACCAAAACTGGATGCAGTGCTATAGGTGTGGTCTTACTAAGGCTTTATAGAGCAGTATTAGTACCTCACTTGATCTTGATAATGCAATTTAGAATTGCATTGGCTTTTTTGGCTGCCACCACACACTGCTGGCTCATATTTATTTGTCCATTAAGATTCCAAGATCCCTCTCACAGTTTAGCAGACGGCAATTAAGCAGGTTTGCATGCAACAGATCATGGTTTGTGGTGAATTATTTCATGCATGTAATGATGTCACCCTCAAATGTTGCAAACATTGATTGCTTAAGGACACTAGTGACACAAATTGATATAAGTAAAGTCATTTGTGCAATGATGACATCACACACGTGACATAAATTGCCACAGGGATATATAATGGATATTTAATTCAACAACTGACACCCCTTTCTGAATTATTCTATTAAAAGGTGAACTCACAATGTTGTAAAAGCAGGGAATAAATATTAAATATTGAACCAAATGACAGTGCATTATACCCAAGCAGCTAAGTAATGTTGCTGTAGAATATCTCACAGTTACAACTTAACATGAGGATTTAGCTCTGATATGGGCAAGTATGGTTCCTTTACAATTTGTGGACTTCAATTCCCATAATTCCTGAGCCAAACCATGCTGGCTCTAGAATTCTAGGAGCTAAAGTCCATAAGTCATAAAGAAGCCATATTTGTCCATCCCAGGCCTGGCTCATACTGTTAAAGCAATGGTGGAGTTCTAACAATATGCTGAACCACAAACTACCCAACTGTATTTTAGCTCAGTGTAAAGTATCGTGGAAACCTAGCCAGGGTTTCTATATACTAAGCTAAAATGGGTGGTTTGTCAACCATTTTATGGTAAAAAGCCTTAACTCAAGGGTCTTCAAACTTGGCAAGTTTAAGACTTGTGGACTTCAACTCCCAGAATTCCTGAGCTAACGTGACTGGAGGAGGAATTCTGGGAATTGAGGTCCACAAGTCTTAAAGCTGTCAAGTTTGAAGACCCCTGCTCAACTAATGACTTCTTATAACATGTGAAGAGATTATAAGCAAAGGTGATAGTCAGCAGGTTCTGACCAGTTCTGGAGAACCAGTAGCAGAAATTTTGAGTAGTTTGGAGAACCGGCAAATCCCACCTCTGACTGGTCCTGCCCCCATCTATTCTCTGCCTCCCACTGAGTCCCAGCTGATCAGCTGGGTCTTCTTTGGTTGCCCTGCACAGGAGAACGGAGCTGGAATCCTTTGCTTAAAGCCATCAGTTTAGTGACTGTTCAAAGATATAGTGGCACTGAAAAAGATGACTTATGACCAGGGGTGGGATTCAATTATTTTTACAACTGGTTCTGTGGGTGTGGCTTAGTTGGTGGGCGTGGCTTGTTGGTCATGGTCATCTCCTCGCCTGGCCTCTCATGACTGTGAGGATGCTGCAACAGTCGTAAGTGTGAAAAATGGTCATAAGTCACTTTTTTCAGTGCCATTGTAACTTTGAATGGTCACTCCACACAAGCAAAGTACCAGCAAAGGAGGGGAAAAAAACTCCAGAGATGTTCATGAGACAGGAAGTCTAGTCCTGCCAAGAATGTAATAAGGGTTAACGGAGAGGCAGTTTCTGTAAGCAACACCAGAATGTTTCCTTCCTGCCTTCCTTACAGGATTATTCCAGTAATTTCTTCTAATAACTGGTTCTCCGAACTGCTTAGAATGTTAACAACCAGTTCTAGCGAATAGGTGCAAACTGGTAGAATCCCACCCCTTCTTATGACTGATCTTCACAGTTAAGGCAGTTGTAACATCCCCATGGTCCTATGATCAAAATTCAGGTGCTTGGCAATTGCCATGCATTCATAGTGGCTTCAGCATCCCAGGGTCATGTGATCATCATTTGTGGCTTTTCAAGATGGCCCCTGACAAGCACCATTAATGGGAGAAACCAGATCTGCTTAATGACCTCATGATCCACTTGACAACTGCAGTGGTTTGCTTAACAGCCATGGTAAAAAAAAGGTTGTAAAATTGGCCACGATTCAGTTAAACAACTGCCTTGCCCAGCCGTGGAAATTCTGGTCCCAATTGTGAATCATATTGACGATGTACCTAGCAATTTGCCTAAGATCAGTAAAGATGAAGATTTAACTACATTAGAGAGAAATACAAGTTGAAATTAAGGGGAAATTAAGTAGAAAATAAATAAGTTTGGCCCCCAAGTTTTTAAAGTTGTGAAGGTTGCTTATAATGACCAGCTTGAGGAAATATTGAGATAGTAAACTGTATAGGCTGAAAAACAGCTTCTATCCCAGGGCAGTAGCTCTTTTGAATTCTGCTGTATAGTGCAGTGTTGGTGCGGTGTTGGGGGTTTTCGGTTCAATGTGTGGAGGGTGAAGGATGTGTTTATTTTCATGGTCATGATGTGCACTGAAGATGGTGTTTGATTTCGTTGTACGAAGTGCAATGACAATAAAGTAAACTAAATTAAATAAACAAACTATTAAAAAAGAACCCTAAAAGGCCAAGCTAGGGACAGATCAGCATGAAAAAAAAATATGTGGTTGCTCGGAGTCTAAAATAATGTTGATGCCAAGCAATTGTATCATCATCTGGGGTTAAAAACAACATTAATGCTAAAGAACTAAAATGGTGACATTGTCAAAAGACAGAGTGGACAGGAAACAAGATGGAAGATGGAATTAAACAATTTGGGACCAGATTGTACAGTATTTATGAGGACCTTGACACTGCAGTTCAAGGAAAGTACTTGAAAGTACATTTGAGAGACAATGAAAAATTGGAAAAATTGGAAAAATTTTCAGACGTGCTGAGATGAAGCATGCAAAATGTGAGGTCAGAGCTAATGTTCAGGGCCCATTTGTTCCACCTAAAAACAGATGAATGAGGAGATTCAAATCTGCCAATTGAAATAATCGAATAATTTATGTAGAAACTTAGTAAACACATCCCTGTATTGGTGAAGAATTTAAACCAGTTGAACCACATATATGCTGGAGGAGCTTTTCCTCAAGACCATCTTAAGATGCATGGCCCCAACAAGGTACAATCTGGGATGACCCAATAGGCAAACTCCACTCTGCCCTGTGGAAAGGCTGATGTTGTCCTCACAGTTTTGATGTGGGATACATTAATGGCAGTGATTGGTGGATTGGCCCAGTTATATTTTCTTTCTCTCCCACTGTGACCTTCTAGAGGAGCCTTCTATAATTGTGGCCCTATTCAGGGGTCTTCAAACTTGGAGAAGTTTAAGACTTGTGGACTTCAATTCCCAGATTTCCTCCTCCAGTCATGTTAGCTCAGGAATTCTGGGAGTTGAAGTCCACAAGTCTTAAACTTGTCCAAGTTTGAAGACCCTTGTCCTATATAGTTGAGCAGCCTTGAATGTGGACTCGGCCTTTAGCCATTGTCCAAGTGAAAGAATCCAGCACAAAAGATACTTGCCCATTCAGGCTATATCTGAACATGAGGAAAGCTGGTTAACTGCTAAATCCATGTCCAAAAATTATCCAGCTGGGTGAACTGGAATGGAGCTCAACCCATGTTCAAAAATAGCTCACATGATAGGTCTTCAGGAAGACTTTACAGGGTCTTCATTGAACAGTTTTACCTGACTTATCTGCTTTTCTGCTTTGCTTTGACCTATCGCCTGGTCTAAAAAGGGACTTCTCATCAATGTCACCAACTTAGTTTGTCTTCATGGCTACAATGATATTGTTGGAAGAAATATCCATCTGGTTCAGTTCCAAGCTAGGAGAAAGATACTGGAAACATGGAGGCTGATTGGAAAGATGGTTTATTGATCATGAAGCAGAACCACATGGGTTTGTGGTTCTGGGCAGCTGACAAAATGGAGTTGAGAGTGGGCGGAGGGTTTGTACCTTCTTTGGGCCTTGTATTTGAGCTTCCTGTTCCTGTGCAAGAGCATGCCCTTTAATATTCTATTGGTTGTTGTCAGATTCCTATGGGGTCATGCAGGGGTCATAGCTGGCTCTATAGGCAAAAAAGGAAAAGTAAATCCTAGGTTTCTGAGCTAATTTTTTTGTTTGTTTGTTGTTTATCTGAGTTTCTGTCTTGACCCAGTCTTTCTGAAAGGATTACCAAATCTGCATTTCTAAAAGCCGGGGCAGTTTCTGCTTGGGGAAGGAAACTGGGGCTGGTTTCTGCATCCCTTAAGATTTTTTATTTCTTCTTTAAGTATTTTATCCTGCCTTTTTTAATATTTCCCAAAATATTCCATTCTTCTGAGGCGGGATCTTCCTACAATATGAAAGCATCACCTTAAGGATACATTTACTAAGACCACTTAGTATGACCTCTTCATGGCATCACTAGTGAGACATGAGAAGGAAAGGCAAGTCTGCATTCCAAGTGTTAATTTTAGGGGGGCACTTTTAAAAGCCTTTCCATTTTAGCTTTTTAAAAGCATACTTGACTCCAGTAGCACATGAGACAGAAAATACCTTCTAAGAGAGGACCATCATCTGCAAAATGAGACATACGCAGAATAAAACAATCTGCCCATATGGCTTTTAAATTTCCACATTTGCTCTGGGGCATGCTACAATTGTGAAAAACTTGGAAATTATTCTTTAAGCATGGTTGCTAAATGTTTGTGTGTGTGTGTGTGCGTGCGTGCGTGCGTGCAATGTTTTAGATCAAGAAAGCCCTCCATTTTAGAGCAGGCTTCTTTTTAATATTTTAAGAGCATGCGGTGGGTGTTAGCACAATATGGCTGTCATGGCAGATGTTTGCATGTTCTCCAAATGGCAGCTTTAATAGGATGGAAGAAAACATCCATTTAGCAGAAGGCAAATTGTTTAGATGTTTCTCCCATTTTCCTCCCTTCTCTCATATGGCATTCCTGAGTAAATATGTTGCAGAAGATTGGGGCTTTTCTTTGCAGTGGTCCAGTTTTCTATTTTTTAAATATTTAATTAAAGGAAACATTTCAAAATAATGAGCCAAGTGGGAGAAGGACTTTGGCGGGACCTGCTAGCCACCACTCTGCATGCTCCAACAGTAGCCAAATATTCATTTTGCTCAAAGCGTTATTGCAACGGTAATTTATTGGGAGGACTGAAAAATTATCTTCGGTTACAAAAACTTGCCTAGCCACTCCTTCACCTCTATCGGGTAGACCAGACTAGGAAACAAAGCCATGGATACTAATAATAATTTTATTACTGAGACATGGTAGTGCAATTAGAATGCAGGGTTACAGGATGACTCTACTCACAGCCAGGAGTTCGATCCTGATCGGCTCAAGGTTGACTCATCCTTCCATCCTTCCAGGGTTCGTAAAATGTGGATCCAGATTGTTGGGGGCAAGAGGCTGACATTTGTAAGCCACTCAGATGGAGAGGTGTATAAGTCTAAGTGCTATTGCTATTGTTGTTATAAGGTTATGGCAACAAAATCTTGGAAGTCTGAATGTGCCTCTTCCCTTTTTTCCTGGGAAGGTCATTTATTTATTAGATTTTTATCCTGCCTCTATTATTTAATAACTAGCTCAAGGTGGTGAACATAGTTAATATTCCTTCCTTCATCTTTTTTCCCCACAGCAACAATCTTATGGGGTAGGCTGAGAGACAGACTGGCTAGATCAAAGTCACCTAGCTAGTTTTCATGCCTAAGGTGAGATTAGAACTCACAAAGTCCTGGTGATTGGCCCAAAGTCACCTAGCTAGCTTTCATGGCCAAGGCGGAGCTAGAACTCACTGGCTCCTGTGATTGGTCCAAGGTCACCCAGCTAACTGTCATGCTGAAGGTGGAACTAGAACTCACTATCTCCCAATGATTGGCCCAAAGTCACCTCAATGGCTTACATGCCTAAGGCAGACTAGCACTCACTGTCTCCTGATGATTGGCCCAAAACCACCCAGCTAGCTGTCATACCCAAGGCGGAGCTAGAACTTACTGTCTCCTGGTGATTGGCCTAAAAGCCACCCAGTTAGCTGTCACGCTTAAAGGGTGGAGCTAGAACTCAGACTCCTGATGATTGGCCCAAAGTCAGCTCAATGGCTTATATGCCTGAGGTAGACTAGAATTTACAGTCTCCTGGTTTCTAGGACAGCACCTTAACTACTACACCAAATTGGCTGAACATGTTTACTCAAATTACATTTCTGCCCTGGCCTCGTGTTCCTTTTATCTGGCTGTTTTCCCTTCTGTAACTATAACCCTACCCTACCCCCATCAATCAAGGCATCACAATGAGCACCTACATACCCTGTTGACTTCCAGCAGAGTTCGGAACAATTTTGCCCCATCACAGCTCCCAATTCCTAAAACCGCCCCTGCCTCTAGCACTCTTGAACTCACAACAAATATCTTGGCTCTCTAGCTGCCTTCTCAGTCCTACTCTTTTGTTTGAAATGGCAAGCACAAATCTAAATAAAGACGGTGCGGCCACTGCCGGCCCAGCAGCAACATTAGGCATCAGCTAACATTTTTGAGGGCATATGGTACTTCAGAAGCCATATGTAGAGCTGTTTAGCGATTCTGGCAGAGAGGCACGGAGCAGTGAAATCCAACTGCCAACAATGCTGAAAACAAATATGTAAATGCTCCAGTGCTTTTGTTATTCATAACATACCTCTAACACAGTGCCTACAATATGCTGCCCATTCTGTAACCAGTGCAGCTACTAAACCACAATTGCTTTCAGTTCTGGAGTCATGTCCTTTTGCTGAAACACTCAGCCTTTTGGGTCATTCACCTTTTTCAAAAAATGTTCCCTCAAAATTTAATGCTCTGCAATTTTTTTTTTAAATGACAGGGGTGGAAGACGCGTTCTCTTGGGAAGAGGCTCCATTTCAAAGGATTCTCCTGAAGCCAGGATTGTTCACATAGGATTCAAACAAAACTAATCTAAGCTGGATATAATAATAACCCTTAACATTTATGCACCAACTTGGGGATTGATTGTCATCTGTTATTTTATCTGTTAAGGCATCAAGGTAGGAACTAGGAGTCTGTGAGTTCTAGTCCTATCTTGGGCATGAACACTGGCTGGTTGATTTTGGGCCAATCACCAGGTGACTGTGAGTTCTAGTCCCACCTTAGACATGGAAGCTGGCTGGTTGATTTTGGACTGTGAGTTCTAGTCCTATCTTGGGCATGAACGCTGGCTGGTTGATTTTGGGCAATCATTAGGTGACTGTGAGTTCTAGTCCCACCTTAGGCATGGAAGCTGGCTGGTTGATTTTGGGCCAATCATTAGGTGACTGTGAGTTCTAGTCCCACCTTAGGCATGAAAACTGGTTGGGTGCCTTTAGATTGGTCATTCTCTTTCAGTCCAAACCATCTCACAGGATATTTATGGCGAAAATAGGGGAAAGAAAGAGTATTATGTATGTTCTCTGCCTTTATTTACTTATATAGTCATAAAGCAGATTAAAAATCTAATAAATAAACTTCAGGTGCTTCACTGTATTTCCCCCCTACCCTATTACTATACTTTTATACCACCCAAGAATAGGAGTTCTCTGAGCATGAAAAGTGGCCAAGAATCTGCTATAAAATGAGAGTTCTAAAACTACAGTGTAAAACAGCAAACGGGAAAACTATGAATTGAACTAACTCAACAGCAAAACAAACATCTTTTTCAGAGAACAGCTCAACCTATAAAGAAGAGACAATGGCAATCAACAGAGCAGCAAGACAATATCGTAGTGGCAATATATCTGAAGGACCAAAATGGTTCTGAAAAGCTTTTTTAAAAATAAAAAGCGCTTCATGTGGTCCCCAAAGGACTAGGGTGTAAATGTCAAGTGCGCTTATCTAGGAGGACTCAATATACTCAGGAGGTCACACACAAAATGGCTTCCTTCCCAGGTAGTGGAACATGGAAATAGATCTCAGGTGAATTGTCTTGGCTACTGATGGGGAAGTAAGAAGGAAGACTTTCCTGCAGATTTCTTATTTTTTATTAAAATTATATTTGCCTAATCTGTGGGGTGTAGTGCCTAAGATGCTGGCCTAGAAACTAGGAAACTGTGAGTTCTAGTCCTGCCTTTGGCATGAAAAACTGGCTGGGTGACTTTGGGCCAGTCCTTTTCTTTCTCAGCCCAGCTCACCTCACAGGGTGGTTGTTGTGGGGAAAATAAGAGGAGGGAGCATTATGCATGTTTGCTGCCTTGGGATGGTTACTAAGTAAGAAAGGTGGGATAAAAATCAAATAAATAAATACATTAAATTTATGCAATATTATTGGTTACAGGCTGTCAACCTGTTGTCAGTTCTTATTGACCACATAAACAGATTATTTTCATGACAGTGGTGCAATACTATTTATTTATTTGTTTGTTTATTCATTCATTCATTTATTAAATTTATATGCCATCTGTAACACTATTCAAAGTGAATCTGGTCAGTTTACAGCGGCATAAAAGCATAAATATAAAAGCATTAAAACATTTAAACTGTTACTTTGCACTTATTAGAGACATAAATTATCAAAGAGAAAAAGAATATGTAATGCTTTAACAAGCAAACAAAAGAAATATGATGAAAAAAGCCTAGTACCTTATATCATTTAACCATAAACAGTTACAATTCTATGTGTACTTGTCTAACACAGTTACTATTTAGATACAAATATACATAGAAATATATATTTCTATGTATCTCCATCACTATTATCTTTGTGTTTTGCTTTTATTCCTCTTTTTATTAATTAAAAAGCAATGAAAAAAAAAAGAAAAAAAATCAAATATTTAATATTTTTGAGCTTCGGTCTGATTAAATATTACATTTTGGGGCTATCTTACAAGACCCTCCTGAGCATTGCACAACAAACTTAATGGCAATATATATGACCCTAGCAAGGTAATAAATATTCAAATGACTGTGGATATTCATTATGTCCCATATTGTAATCAGGGCAGTGAGGCTGAAAGTTGAACATGGTCAGTTAAAGACCTAAAAGATGTATGATGCAACTGGCTATGCTTGCTTTATATAGATACACTAGTCTATTTATAGCTCATTATGTTATATGAAGCCAACTAGTTTGTCTATGATTCAAGATACTATTCCCAAAAAGGATTAAGTCTATTACTATGTTACCTGAATGTAGACATAGAAATATGCTGTATATATATATGTGTGTGTGTGTGTGTGTGCATGTGTGTGTGCGTGTGTGTGGATCTTTGGTTATTCGGGTTTTCTCCCGCGTAAGATTGGAAGTATCTAGGCAACGTTTTGATGAAGTCTCATTCATCA
>BHEV01037989.1:11964-44637 GCA_004319985.1 Emydocephalus ijimae
TAACCAAAGATCCACATACAAATACCGGCGAGAACCTCAGAATATATATATATTCATATTTGTTTTCTTAAGTTTTCGCGGGTACTTACATGTATGGCATTCAACTTTGTTCGGGTATTTTCCCACGTCATTGTAGTTGTTCTTTTAAAGTTGTAGCTACAACTTTTAAAGAACAACTACAATGACGTGGGAAAATACCCGAACAAAGCTGAATGCCATATATGCATATATATATATACACACACACACACACACAAAACAAAAATTTTGATCACGTGGACCATAGGGATGCTGGAATGGCTGTAAGTAAGAAAAATGGTCATAGGTCACTTTTTCAGTGCAGTTGTAACTTTGAATGGTCACTAATTGAACTGTTGTAAGTTGAGGACTACCTGTGCCATGTAAATTTGATTTGCACGTTTGCTTGGAAAGAAGTACAATTGAATTTCTAGATTGAATGGGGTTTCCAAATCAAATCGTCTAACTGAATGGCATGCTTCTGAATCATTTGAGACAAATTTCTGAGTTGATTCTTTCTATGTGCACCCAATTTCTTCCTCTCCATACATATTTTTTTGAACTACACAAAACCGATTACTAATAATAGAAGCGTATAGACATATCTTCTCCAAGCTCCTTAGAGAAACTCGTAGAAGCAGATGGGGAGATTATGACATCATACTTTATTAGTTGTTCAAATATCAGATATGCAAGGGAGTGGGAATTTAACATCTCCCTATTGCTTAGCTTATCTCCTCTAGAAAATTTGCCTGGCTAACTCCCCACAACCCCGAGCGTCAATGGCTATTTCTCCCTTTTGTAATGTTTACAGTATTTGCCTCTAAGTGTCTATTTTCAAAGTATTTAATAATATTTGAAAATCTCTCTCCCTCCCCCCCCCTTTCCCTTCCTCTCTCTTTCTCTTTCCCTCCCTCTCTCTGTGTATCTTCCGCAGGGAACATAACTGAACTTTTATGTGTCTAGAGATTATTTTATACACTACACACAGAGTAACAGACTTTGCCTTCCCACTCAGGAAAAAACAGGGAAAAAAGTTGGTCACACAACAGACTTTTTCCTTTCATGCAGTTCTCTATAAATAGCAGTAGGTGGAGTGAGAAGAAAGTTTGAAAGTCTACTCCAAACTCAGGATTGGTTGAAAGAGAGCTTGCACGCAAAAAAAATATATATATTTTGCCACAACCATTTTACTTATTGTGTGACTCCAGGAGAACATCCATGTTCTTCATGATGTTTGTTTGTTCTGCACCATTCCACTTCTTTGTTCTCCACAGGAATGTAAGATTCCTTGAAGCCACAGAGAAACAGAGATGGTCTGAATTTGAAAGGGGGGGGGCGGGAAAAAACACAGTTGGGCACCATCATTTTGTCATCAGAAAGGAACAGATCAGCAGGCTGTCAAGTTGTAATTTTGAATGTCTCAGGAAAGAAAAAAAATGATGAAGTGCTTGGACACTATACTTTTACACCGTTCCATTCAAACAACACATGCTCTTTGATCAAGGGTTGAGTCTGGCTCTATATGGTTCATTGCAGGGGCGGGCTTCCAAAAAAAATAGCAACTGGTTCTCTGGGGTGGATGTGGCCATGGTGGGCGTGGCCTAGTTGGCTTCCTGCACCACAGCGGAGTGGGGGCATTTTCACCCTTCCCGGGCTCCAGAGGCTTTCCTTGAGATTCCAGGAGGGTGAAAGCAACCTTCCTGGACTCCAGGGGCTCTCCGTAGGCCAGAAACATTTCTGGCCTTCCAGAACTTCCAGGCAGCCCATTTTTTGCCCTCCCCAGACTCTGGAGGCTCTCCAGAGGCTGGAAATGAACCTGTTTCTGGCCTTTCAGAGCCTCTGGGTGGCCTATTTCCCCCCTCCCTGGGCTCCGGAGGTTTTCTGGAGTCTTCAGGAGGCCTGTTTTTTGCCCTCCTCAAGCCTCCGTGTGGGCCCTGCATTTACCTGGGATCCAAAACGGGCTGTGTGGAAACTCCTGGGAAGGGAAGGGTGGGCTGGGTCAGCCAGTCGTTGCAACTACTGGTTGGGCAAACCAGATGTAAAATTAACATTTGGTTTGCCCAAACCAGTGAGAACTGGTAGCAACCCACCCTGGTCCATTGTACTCTTATCCAAATTCACCAACCTAGAATTAAGGATAAATTTCCTCAGAGTTAGAACATCAGTGGAACAACTTGTTTCCAGAAGTTGTGGGTGCTCCAGTACTGGAGGTTTTTAAAAAGAGATTAGACAGCCATTTGTCTGAAATGGTATAACAGGAGGTTGGACTAGAACATGAGGGTGGTGCAAATGGGCGTGGACTGTGGAGCCTTCTTGGAACTGTTGAAAGGATCTACAGCATCGTCCTTTCAACAATCCCAAGAAGGCTCCCCATCCATTTGCACCACTCAGGTGACCCTGATGACATAGATAAACCTCCAGGTGATTTTAAGGACTCTCTAAAAGGATGCAAACAACCAGCTGTCTGCAAGGAGTATAAATCCTTCCATTCCCCACCATCCATTCAGAGCTGAAGAAGCTTCTTGGATGAGAAGTGAAATGTCTTCAAAGAAAAACCAGAAAGTCCAGTAGACTCTTGAAAAAAAGCACCTTTGGGACTCTTTTGACTTTCACAGAACAAATGGCTGCAAACTCTTGATGATAATTGGGCAAAGTTAGACTTTTCATCAAAAAATGATGAAGATACAAGATATTGGCAGATTAGGGGGAAAAATAGCCATCAAACCAGGAAGGACTATCTGGTCAGATTAAGACACATTCAGTTTGTAGAAAGTTAGCTCCCACCCCTCTCCTAGAAGAATGAAATATTCTAGGAAATATTAAAAAGGTAGTATATTATACCTCCCTGGGTGAGAAAAGGAGAAACATGCTCTTGGAAAGCAGTCCCCACTTTTGTTAATAGCCCCAGAAAGACCAAAGACATCTTATCTATGAGACAAAATACCTTCACTTCCAGGGTGAGGGGATTAGCCCTCACTCAAATCCAAACCAGGACAAAGACATTAAGCCATAATAGGAATTGTCTGAAGCCCCTTCATAACATCATCCAGCAAGATTCAATCAAGTCTGAGACTCAAGACAACCTACAAAGCCCCATGGAGTCTGACAACCAATCGGGATACATTTCTTGCCACAGGAACAGGAAGCAAGTTCAAAGCCCAACAGAGGTTATAAACAGGGGTTAGATTCTACCAGTTCACACCTATTCGCTAGAACTGGTTGTTAACATTCTAAGTAGTTTGGAGAACCAGTTGTTAGAAGAAATTACCAGCCTAATCCTGTAAGAAAGGCAGGAAGGAAACATTCTGGTGTCGCTTATAGAAACTGCCTCTCCGTTAACCCTTTTTATGTTCTTGGCAGGACTAGACTTCCGGTTTCAGGAACGTCTCTGGAGTTTTTTTCCCCTCTTTTGCTGGTACTTTGCTTGTGTGGAGTGACCATTCAAAGTTTCAATGGCACTGAAAAAAGTGACTTATGACCATTTTTCACACTTACAACTGTTGCAGCATCTCCACAGTCATGAGAGGCCACGAGAGGCGAGGAGATACATGCCTTGATATTGAGTTGGCCACACCCAGCCAAAAACATGACCACCAAGCCATTCCACCACCTAAGCCATGCCCACCACCTAAGCCACGCCCACCACCTGAGCCACGCCCACAGAACCGGTTGTTAAAAAATTTGAATCCCACCCCTGGTTATAAATCTCTCTCCGTCTCTCAACCATGTGCTCTTTTGCCCAGGACCTCAATGTGATCCTGTCCACCATTAAACCATCTTTCCAAGCAGTTGTCAGGTTTCCAGTGTCTTTCTCCCCACTTGGAACTGAACCCAGATGGACATTTCTTCCAACAATTTCTACAAAAGCTCATTTTCATTTATACTAACTCATTGTCATGAAAACAATTAACTTGCAAAAAAGTTGATCGTGGAAAATGAGGTTTTTATTTCTGCATGTCAGATGTAGAGAAGGTTACTGTTTAAACACTCCCCTCCTGTCTTTTTTTTTTTTAAACCTATTAATGGTTCTTATTTTGTCATTTTTTTCTCTTGGGAATTCACACCCTGTCTATCTTTCAAATCTATTCCTAAAATATCTTAGAATACTACATTCCAAATGGTTTTTTAAAAAGCCCTTATTTACTTTTAATTATTTGTTAATTAAATTCTCCTTTTGCTTCTTGAGAGATGGGGTATAAATATATGAATCAGAAGGCCATTAGTTTAGCTTAATCACATTTGCAGACAATAGTTGATATCTCATTAGATAAGGAGCACTAAATTCTAATCTATTGCAGTTTCTTTATTATGCAGGGTATTCATTGTGTACTCCCCACTTCTCCAAGTAAAACATTCCAGGAACAGACATTTTTTAAATTTTAGCATAAAATTTCATTCTGTGCATGAATAATTTATGAGAACTTCCTTCCTTCCTGTTAAGTCCTGAGCATGGGCGCAAGGAATGGAGACAAGACATCGAACTGTGATTTCAACTCTTTATTCGTGACTTCAGAACAGAGCAAAATACTTGGGCAGCATCAGCTCTTTTATAGAGCTGGATGCTGTCAAAACAACCAATGATTTGAGTTTACCGCTCGAACAAGCGTCCAATCAGAGAGACCCACTAACAGCCAATCAGACTGGCCAGAAACGACCAATCACGACTCGCTGTTCACGGGCCAATGAGAAGTGCAGGATTACAAGCCTGCTGTTAAAGTAAAGCTATTAGGGTTGTTATTGATGCTTTGGCTTAGTCCATAACACCCCTCCCCCCTAGGTTCCATCTGAGGGGTGGGTTGACATATTCTCATAAGTAGGCAGGTCGCTTCACCTGTCTGCTTGATCTGCGCTGTTCCACCGGTTTCTGTTCTGGCTCTAGTTCCGGTGGGCTGCTTGCTGAGCTGGGTGGCGAAAACGGTCCTGCTGTTTCATTGAATGGCTCTGGGCTGTTCTCTCTGCTCTCGCCAATGTTGTCCTCTGGGTTCCCTGGATCTGTTTCCATCGCGATGCTGTCACGCGGCGAGGCCACTCCCCGGCTCAGTTCTCCTTCTGGCGGTGAGTATCCCATGGTTGGTTGTGTAGACTGCTGGGTTTCGATTGTTAAATCATCTGTTATTTCTTTTTCGGCCCCCTCGATGTCCCTTCCCCCCCCCCAGTTGGAGATTTAGGGGATGAGATGGAAGTAGATGCTAGTCTGGATCGAAGCTGGTCTATGTGGCGCTTCCACATTTTGCCATCTGCAGTTTGTAGACGATAGGATCGGAGTCCCGTAAGTTGCCTTATGGTAACAGGGACCCACAATGGGTTGCCTGAGAAGTTTTTCTCAAAAACGGGGTCACCTTCCTGGAATGATTGACACTTGCTGCTGGATCCCAGGGGTTGTTCAGGTGTGTAAGCAAGGTGGAGGCGATCAAGATGTGAGCGAAGTTTCCGGCCCATCAGGAGTTCAGCTGGGGTTCTGTTTGTGGTGCTGCTTGGGGTAATATGTTGGAGGAGAAGCATCCGGGTTATCTTGTCGTCAATGTCACCGTGGTCCATTTTGTGAAAGTCTTCTTTACAAATTGAACCATTCACTCAGCCCTACCATTGGCCACAGGTTGAGCTGGCCATGTTAAGGCATGGCGGATGCCCTGGTCTGCTAGGTACTGTTCGAATGCCAGAGCAGTGAATTGGGGGCCATTATCGGAGACCAGGACATCTGGCAATCCGTGGGTAGCAAATAGCTTATTCAGTTTTTTAATGACCGCCTCCGTGGTGGTGCTTTTCATTTTGTGGACCTCGAGCCAGTTAGAATAGGCATCCACGGTTAGAAGGAAAGTGTGTCCTCTTGTGGGTCCCGCAAAATCGATGTGGATACGGGACCGGGGACCTCGAGGCGTTTCCCACTGAGTTGGGGGTGTTTTGGGAGGAGCAGAGCGAGTCTCCTGGCATTTGCTGCACATCGCCACCCAGGTTTCTATCTGCTTGTCTAAACCTGGCCACCATGCGTAACTCCTTGCCAATGCCTTCATCCACACGATGCCTGGATGTCCATCGTGCAACATTTTTAAAACTTTATGTTGCAATTTCTCCGGGATGACAACGCTGTCTCCCCACAAGATGCAGCCCTTTTGGGAGAATAGTTCTGTCTGTCGATTCCTGAACGGCCTGAAAGTGTCATTGGGTGCGCTGTCTGGCCAACCCCGTTCCACCCAGCTCAGTTTTAGACAAAGTTCTCGAAAAGAACGCAATAGGTGCCTCATTACCGTTTGTCAGGACATGGCTTAAAATGGTCCCCACTCCGAATGGTGAGGCCTCACAGGTAACCGTTAAGGGTAGAGTCTTGTTGTATTGTATCAATACAGCATCAAAAGTTAAGAGGTCTTTTATTTGTTGAAATGCTCGTTCTTCACGCCTTCCCCAGACCCAGGAAGCCTTTTTGTCGAGAAGTCTATGTAGGGGCTCGGCTACGGTCACCTTCTGGGGCAAGAAGATGTAATAAAAGTTAATGAGTCCCAGGAAGGCTTGGAGGTCTGTCTTATTTCTAGGTCTTGGGGCATTTTTGATTGCGGTTAGTTTTTTTTCGGTGTGGTGGATTCCCTGTCTGTCGAGAAGGTATCCCAGGAACTCCACTCTCTCCATACAAAGTTGATACTTGTCCCTTTTTACCTTCAGGCTAGCATCTTTAAATTTTTGAAGAACTCTTCTGAGTCGTTGTCCTAATAACTCTTTAGTAGGGGCAGCTATTAAGACATCGTCAAAATATGGCACAACGCCTTTTATGCCTTGTAATAGCCTCTCCATCAAACTTTGGAAAATGCCCAGCGCCACGCTTACTCCGAATTGGAGTCTATTGCACTTGAAGGCACTTCTATGTGTAACTATTGTCTGGGCTTCTGCAGTTGTCGCATCTACGGGTAGCTGTTGGTACGCCTGAGCTAAGTCCAATTTTGCAAATATTTTTCCACCATCCAGGGAGTGAAGAAGGTATTGGACCACTGGTACTGGGTAAGTGCTCTGCTGAAGCATATGATTTAGGGTGGCCCGGTAATCCCCACAAATTCTTAATGAGCCATCTGGCTTTATGGGTGTTACTATTGGAGTTTCCCATCGGGCATGGTCAATCAGTTCCAACACACCCTGGGCTATCAATTTGTCTAGTTGCTCGTCGATCTTTGGCTTGAGGGCAAAAGGCACCCAACGAGGCTTAAGGTGAATGGGAGCTACATCAGGACTGAGATTAAATGATATAGGGGTCCCCTTGTACTTGCCTAACATTCCTGTGAACACGTCCTGGAATTCCTGGATGAGAGCCTCTTCCCAGTCGTTGCTTCCGGTTTGGTGTATGCCAGCTAGTTCAATTCCGAATGGGGTGAACCACTGTAACCCTAACAAACTGGGCCGGTCACGATCGATGACAGTCAGGGGAAGCGTCATGGTGCAGTCCTTGAAGGATACTTGGACGTGGCTGGAACCGACAACCGGAATTCTTTTTTCCTGGTAGTCTTTTAGGATGATTCTTTGAGTGCTGAGGTCCTGGCGACAGATGGCAGGGATCAGCTGTTTGAGGGTTTTCCAGGAGACCATCGATAGGGATGACCCCGAATCGACTTCCATCACGCATGGTCGATTCTCAATAGTGACCTTTACGCGGATCTTTCTTGCATCTAGCGATGAAGTGTGGCCGACAGTAATAGTTTGGTGTGCCTCTTCTCATCTCGTTGAAGCAGCAGGTGCTCGATTTCTGTAGTAGTGGTTGTTCCATTGGTGGTTCAGGCGGTCCCGATTTTCAGGTGGTTTGCCTGTCTCCCGATAGAGGTTATTCTCCCTCCGGCTTAGACTGGACTCTCGCTTGCTTCTGCAGACCTTCGTGATATGGCCGCTTTTCCCACAGGAACGGCAGAGTGCGTTGAGGAATTTGTAGTCCGATTGCGGGTGGTTTGCCCCGCAACCAGCACATTGGCATGGGAGTCTCTGGTTCCTTTGCTCTCATTCCGAGCGGAGCCGGTTGACCTCCTCTTCCTCACTGTCTGAGGATGACTCGAGGTCTTCATGATGGGCGGTAATAGCATGCCTCTCAGAGGAGAGCGGACTATCACTAGTGAGTTGGCGGTGCGGTGCGTTCACTCGGCGCATTCGAGCGGCTGACTTCCTGGTTGCTTCTGCGACAGTAGCATCGGCGATGACATCTGAAAGGCTGATGTCTCCTTTCGCCATGATTTTACTCTGCGATGTGTGGTCATCAAATGCCAGAACTATGTGGTCTCTCAGGGCTTCCTCGAGGTTTGCAAAACCACAGAGTCCTTCCAGGTTCCGGAGGTCGGCTACGAAGTCCCCAACGCTCTCGTTCTTCCGTTGGTCCCTCTGGTCCCTCATGTCTCCGTATCAGTGTAGGCACTGCAGGTGTGTAATGGGCCCGGAGGATCGGCGCGAGGTTATCCCAATCCATGGTCTTCACTTCTGCCGGTTTGGCAAGTGTTTTAGCCATTTAAAAAATGGCGAGGCTCAGTGGGTCAGGAACACCGCTCGTTTCTTGCCAGGCGTAGCATCTTTCAGATTGTTGGTCTCCAGGAACATCTGGAAATAGTCTATATACGAGTCCCAGTCTTCGTTTGCCGGGTCAAATGGAGCGGGTGGTATAGCGCCGCTGGTCATTCTGCCATTCGTTGCGTGCGCTCTCAGCCACGTGCTCTGTCTTGTTCGATGAGTATTTAGTCAGCTCTATCATCTCCGTATCCCACCTTCGTCGCCAGTGTTATGTCCTGAGCATGGCCGCAAGGAACGGAGATGAGACATCAAACTGTGACTTCAACTCTTTATTCGTGACTTCAGAACAGAGCAAAATACTTGGGCAGCAGCAGCTCTTTTATAAAGCTGGCTGCTGTCAAAACAACCAATGATTTGAGTTTACTGCTCTAACAAGCATCCAATCAGAGAGACCCGCTAACAGCCAATCAGACTGGCCAGAAACGATCAATCACGACTCGCTGTTCGCAGGCCAATGAGAAGTGCAGGATTATGAGCCTGCTGTTAAAGTAAAGCTATTAGGGTTGTTACTGATGCGTTGACTTAGTCCATAACACTTCCTCCCTTCCTTCTTTCTCTACCATTATTAAATTAAATTAAATTAACAATATAACTGCAGTGTTGCCTGGATACAGTATCCATGAGTTGTGTAAAGATCAAGTGGGACCCAAAATGAAAAAACTAAGATAATCTATTCTTCATCAAAACCGAAAGAAAAACCCCAATTTTTCAAATATTGTTCCAGTGAAAGGAATATTGTACCCAGCAAGATTTAGCACAAGAATAGTTTTATGTTCAGTCCAGTGGGCACATTTGAAGGCATAGATTATTTTCTCGAAATGGCTGCCTTTAAGGGTGCTTGTTTATTTCAAAATGGCACCCAAAGCTGGCCTGCCTGGTTATGAAATATCCCTTTATCAGAAAACCAATGGGAAAAATTGTTCTCAGCCATTCTTTTGACTATTTTTGGGATTTGTTTTTCCATTCCCAAGTCAGTTCTCTCTCCTTTTATCCTCATGGAGTGCTTAGGAGCTCCATCTTCTTGGGAAGTCACTCAAAAGTTGAAAGGCAGTCATAGAAGAAACAGGATTTTCAATAAATACTGGGATAGATGGGCCTCTGAAGAGTTTCAAAATAAGGACACCTTCCAGGTTTAATCAAATGAGCCATAGGTTATTCTCGACTTACAACCACAACTGAGGCCAAAATTTCTGTTGCTAAGCAAGACAATTGTTAAGTGAGCTTCTCCTCATTTTATGACCTTTCTTGCCCCAATTGTTCAGTGAATCATTGCAGCTGTTAATTTAGTAACACAGTTGTTAAGTGAATCTCACTTCTGCTTTGACTTTGCTTGTTAGAAGGCTACAGAAGCTGATCACATGACCCAGGAACACCACAACTGCAACAAATACATGCCAGTTACCAAACGTATGGATTTTGATTATGTGACCAAGGAGATGCTGCAATGGAGAGAAGTGTGAAAAATGGTCATATAAGTTACTTTTTTCAGTGACATTGTAATTTCAAATGGTTGTAAGTTGAAGACAACCAATATTTGGTGTGATAAAATATGAAGAACACTAGTGGAATATACATATGCATTGAATGTATTCAAGGAATGCTTAGGGGACTGGAGACTAAAAATATGAAGAACGGTTACAGGAACTGGGCATGGCTAGTCTAGTGAAGAGAAGGACCAGGGGAGACAGGAGAGAAGTCTTCCAATATTTGAGGGGCTGCCACAGAGAGGAGTAGGGGAGGGTCAAGCTATTTTCCAAAGCACCTGAAGGTCAGACAAGGAATAATGGATGGAAACTGAACAAGAAGAGATTTAACCTGGAAACAAGGAGAAACTTTCTGACAGGGAGAACAGTCAACCAATGGAATAGAAGCTGCCCTCGGAAGTTGTGGGAGCTTTATCACTGGAGGCTTTCAAGAACAGATTGGACTGCCATTTGTCAGAAATGGCATAGGGTCTCCCACTTGGGCAGGGGGTTGGACTAGATGACCTACAAGGTCCCTTCCAACTCTGATTATCTGTTAAATGGATTGATCAGTGTTTTAAAATCAATCCTTATAAGTAACAGGGTCCAGTTTTTTCTCAGAGTTTAATTGGACCCTGAAAAGAAAAACAGATGCTTTCAGAAGTCCACTATTAAAAAAGCACCCCCATGTTCATGTGGAAAAAAAAATCAAGCATTCATACAGACAGGCCCTGGATTTGGAGATCCATTGATTTAATATTTATATACTGCCTTTATATGCAGGTTGCTTCTGGAGTTCAGAGGTAGCACACTGGATTTGGTTAATCATAACTGCCACCATTGGAAATAATAGGACTTAAGTTAGTTATTATAATTAATTTATATTGATGTAATAAAATGTAAAATAATCCATGGAGCATTGCATGAGTACTTTGGAGTAAATGCCAACCCCTGATAAAGAGCAAAAACAATTTTGAAATAAAGCATTAAAAGGAATCAGCAGAACTGGATAACAATGAAATCTCAAACAATTTAAACAGATGGCAGGTTAAATTAAAATTGCTTCAATTTAACCGCAAGTTCAAAAAAGCAAGGCTAAATAAAATGAAGAACAAATTGCCCTCTTTATTAACTTGAAAAGGAACACACTACAGTTTAATCCACAATAAGGAACAGATTCTTGAAATAGGAAACAGGTGTTGTAAGCTTTCATGGGAGATCTTGGTTACAAAGACTAGCATGTGTGTGGGTATACACACCCACACATGCACTTCTTTATTTAAAATAAGCTTGCATTGGAAAGGTGGCCTCCAAATCATAATGAATGAATGATAAATCGTAATAAATAAATTATTCCAACCTCCCTATAAGATAGGGAGAGGAAGCTGCAAAATAGCAGAGCTTGAATTTTGACCCCACTCTCGACTTGTTTCGACCTCACAACTAAAAAGGCTGTTGTGTTACAAAAAAGATTCAGGAAGAAGAGAGTCAAGCACTTTATCCTAATGAATTCACTAATAGGAGGAGAGGGGACACGTGAACCAAGTCCAGCCTCCTTGAATTCTGTTGACTAGCACCAATTTAGTGCTGACCATTAGTTGACCAGATTCTTGTGTGTAGGCACGAGCAATAAATCAGCTTCACTGGAACTTAATGCAAAGCTCTAATTCTTCATTCCTAATTCAGGTAATGCACCCTAAATCTGATATTAAAAACACAGCCTGTCATCCTTGCTTCCTTACTTATGCTTTGCTATGAAGGGGTGGACCGACATGATTACGGGTAGTCCTCAATTTACAACAGTTCATTCAGCGGCCGTTGAAGTCATGACACTACTGAAAAGAGTGACTTATGACTGTTTGTCACACTTATGACTGTTGCAGCATCCCCGTAGTCATGTGATTAAAATTAAAAAGCTTGGCAACTGACTCATATTTATGACAGTTGTAGTGTCTGGGGGTCATGTAATCCCCTTTTGCGACCTTCTGACAAGCAAAGTCAAGGGGGAAGCCAGATTCACTTAACAGCTGTGTTACTAACTTGAGAACTGCACTGATTCACTTAACAACTGAGGCAAGAAAGGTCGTAAAATGGGGAAAAACTTGCTTAACAACTGTCTCACTTAGCAACATAAATGTTGCAGTCAATTGTGGTCACAAGTCGAGGATTACCTATGCTCAAACTCCAAGAAAAAAGAGTTTTAAGAAGTCTCTGAAAAAGCTCTGAGAATAGGAACTCACCTTGAGATTGTTCATGAGGACTAGGAAATGCAATCCCTCCTGTCATATCTCTTGATAGGTAGGGATATTCAGCAGGCCAGCCAACTTCTGTAGCCATAGCAGTTTTATTATTACAGTCAGCTGCCGCAATTAAATGCAATTATAACATAATTAGGATAAAAAGTTACGGATGATTATTAAATAAGTTATTATAAAATATCTAAAATATACAGAGGTAATTTCCTAAAGTACTAAAATGATTAAACAAGTTATCAATCACTTAAATAAAAGGCCTGAAATACTTAAAATTTTAATTCAGTGGTGACTGATTTTTTTTTAAGCTAGCTAATTGATAACTCTAGTAACGGGGACATAAATGAATGCAAATATGTTAGCAAAACTTTGACCGCTACTTAACATTGTAAAGTCATACAATGTTAAAATTAAATGATGAAGGACTTTGCCTCATAAACAAGGGAAAACACATAATAAATAGCCACGGCGACCAAGCAGAATGTGGTAATCTTTGAAGCGTCTTTTAGAAGGAAGAGGATAAAATTGGCATCTGTATTACGGGGAATTGGTTGTTACTAGGATAGTTGTACTTGGTTCAAGGTTATGGACTGCATGGCTTTGACTGGTTTGCCATTGTTCTCCTCTTCCAGAATTGCTGAAGGTAAGAGATTGTGTCATGCCTCTGTTGGAGTCTAAATCTGAGGAGGAAGATAAACAGCTGACAGGGAGTGGGAGTATGGCTCTGTTGACTGTGGAGGAAACTGGGGAAGGGCAAAGTCCGGCTGGGCAGAGCAGCAAAGGGGTAGAACAAGGGAGAGGGAATTCAGAGGAAGGCCCAGGCCGACCCCCTTTTCATCCTAGGGCACGCAGGGAGGAACGGAGAAGAAAGCAATGTGGATTGCGTGACTTACGGGGGAGGAAAGAGCCCTGATTCCCTTCATTAGTCACACCTGTGAAGAAAGTTTAAATGAAATGCGGGCTGCATGTGGCAGCTGCTGAGAGCAAATGTGAGTTTATCTTGTGTTGACTTTGCTTATCTGTGTTCTGGCATCTTTCCAATTGTGTTGAGTTTTGCTGTGCCTTCACACCTGGAATTCTTGCTCCTGCCCTTAATTACTTCATCTTGCCTTGATTGGACTTATAGTTACAGTTTTTGTTGACTACGTCTTGGAATTGATTCTCTGCAGCCAAAGGCTGTTCCAGGGAGAGTTTTTCTCCAGTGCAGAAGGTAACCTGGACACTGGGGCCAAAGTTGGAGCTAAATAAAGGGACTCTTATTAATTAACTGACTGTTGCCTTGGTGCCACGCCCTGGGTCATCACAGATTGAGAATGGCAAACATACAGTCTCTTCTGTGTATTGAATACAAAATATTGGCAAGGCATTTCAATGTATATGTCAACTCTGAAGCTGGCCTGACTGAGGCCATCTTGGAGGCTTCAGTATTGCCACAATGGTGCTGAGGGTTAGTGGGGGAGGGGAAATAGAGATAGCTGGGGCTTTGTAGCCAAAACAAAGTAGTTTCCCCTGAGAACCAAGGACGTTCCAACACAGGTGGCTGAAGAGAGGAGGAGTGAAGTTTCCAAGCAACCGGACCGCATCTTGATTGGACTATGTGACTGATTGAGAAAGAGGGCAGGGAAATCATTTACTTTTAATTAGGTGAAAACCACAGGAACCTTAAGAGTCAGTTTTCACCAGCCTGTGCCAATATGATAAATCCAAAAAACCTGTTGTGATGACCTGGAGTGTAACACAAACGTAACAAAATCCAAAACATAAATACATGTCCTTTAATGCCTCCAACTTGGCCCCACTGTTCAATAATTCTCAGTTGGAGATAAAACTTATGCAAAAATAATCTTCAAAAGAAAGCAATACAGTCCGAACTTAATGAGCAGATAGAGATGAAATAAAAAACCAAAACAAACTACAATGAAGGAAATTCCACAACAGACCAGGATAAGTAATTACCAACTTTAAAGAGATAACAAGGCATAGTCTGTTGGAAGGACACCAACCAAGATAACTTCACCCCAAAATAAAACACACTTTGCTTCCGCCAACACTGTGTTTTAACCATCTCTCTTATATACTATTCTCCCCAGCTGCAACCAATGAGGGGGATCATGGCTGCTTCCTCTCTCATAAGCCAAGTTGTTTCCTTCTCCATTCCTCCCTGCGTGTCCTAGAGGGGATGGGCCTGGTTCTTCCTCTGACTGCCCAGCTGGCCTCTGCCCTTCCCTAGCCACACAACCTCTGGAGCCACACCTTCACTCCACATTTTAATTAACCATGAGGGAAAATATATACAGGTGGTCCTCAACTTACAACCACAATTCAGCCCAACGTTTCTGTTGCTAGGCGAGACATTTGTTACTGTAATTCACATTTGTTAAATGAATTTTGCCCCTTCCTTGCCGTGGTTGTTTAAGTGAATCACTACAGTTGTTAAGTGAGTAACCTGGTTGTTAAGTGAATCTGGCTTCCCCGTTGACTTTGCTTGTCAGAAGGTCTCAAAGGGGGATCACATTATTCCAGGACACAGCAACTGGCATAAATACCAGCCAGTTGCCAAGCACCCGAATTTTGATCATGTGACCATGGGGATGCTGCAACAGTCATAAGTATGAAAACTGGTCATAACTCCCTTTTTTCAGTTCTGTTGCAACTTTGAACGGTCACTAAATGAACTGTTGTAAGTCAAGAATTAGCTGTATTGAACAAACAAGCTCATTCATGTATCTGGAACTGTATTTCAAGCCTCAACATCCTGTGAAAACAATAGAGGTTTGAATCCCTAGAAGGCCCCCAAAGCAACAGATGCTATCTTTCAATTCCCCCAGTGTCTGGCTTTATATAGCCCACATAATTGCAGAAACGCCATCAAGCAAATACAGATGAATTGCATTGTATAGCAAAGTTGCAATCCTATAGTTTTATTTGGAAGTAGAAACTTTAACAGAATAACAGAGTTGGAAGGGACCTTGCGTGTCTTCTAGTCCAGGGGTCGCCAACCTTTTGGACCTCAGAGACCACCACACTCATAATTTTAAATCCCACGGACCACAAATATGAATTGTGACTGACGGTGGCTTGCTGACGTTGGTGGGAAAGCCGATCCCATATTCCAGAGCTGAAGTAGTCACAGGACTGGCCCTTTGGTCATCCCAGAGCAGCTTCTCCACTCCATGGCAGGCCGGTGCACCAGGGCGGAGGAGCAGGTGCTCTGGGATGACCGAAGGGGCAGTCCTGTGACTACTGCAGCTCTGGAATACGGGACTGACTTTCCCACCAACATCAGCAAGCCACCCGGGGGCAGATTCCCCTCCCCAGCCATTGGTCTTACCTTCTAGTTCCAGCTCATGTGGCTCTACTCAAGGTAAGGTTTGCGCTCGGCCAAAGGGTGGGGGCCAGTGGGTGGGCAGGCCATGTGGGCAGCGCAGCCTTGTGTTCCCCTGCAGCCTGGATTAATTGTTTTTTTTTGAGGGGAGATATTTCTCTGCAGGCCACCAACATTTTCTCATGGACCACCAGTGGTCCTCAGCCCACCAGTTAGAGACCACTGTTCTGGTCCACCCCTTGCTCAATCAGGAAACACTATCCCATTTCAGACAAATGTTTATCCAATCTCCTCTTAAACGTCTTCAGTGATGAAGCACCCACAACTTCCGGTGTTCCACTGGTTAATTGTTCTCACTGTGAAGAAATTTCTCCTCAGTTCCAGTTTGCGTCTCTCCTTGATTAGTTTCCACCCATAGCTTCTTGTCCTGCCCTCAGGTGCTTTGGAGAATAGCTTGACTCCTTCTTCTTTGGGGCAGCCCCTGAGATATTGGAACATCACTATCCTGTCACTCCTAGTCCTTCTTTTCATTAAACTAGACATATCCAGTCCTTGCAACAAATATGTTTTAGCCTCCAGTCCCCTAATCATTCTTGTTGCTCTTCTCTGCACTCTTTCCAGAGTCTCTACATCTTTTTTTTATAATATAGTGACCTGTGAGAATGTTTTCAAATAAATACACCCAGGATTGTGTGCTAAGAGTATGAATCAAAGTTCATTTCCCACCAGGGATGTATTGACTCATCCAACCACTATTGTGCAAAAGAAGAGTAAGGAGGACATAGTACATTTCATTTCATTCCAGAAATGTCTGAATGAGAGCATGAAAATGTTATAAGTTACAGATGGAGAAATGGCACAAGTGCCCTAGTCAGGAGTAAATAGCACTCAATACAGTAGGGCTTATTTTGTTCAACATCCATGAACTAGTGTTGTTATAGTGTCTAATCCAGGGGTCGGCAACTTTAAACACTGAAAGAGCCACAAAGGTCCTAACTTGAAGCTTTCCATTCAATTCTGGAGTGGACCAGAAGTCCAGTACCCCCACCATAGAGTCTTCTCCTAGCACAGCATCCTTTTTCCTCTGTTGACCAGAAGTCCGGTTCCCCCACCACAGAGTCTCCTCCTAGTGCGGCATCCTTTTTCCTCTACCTGTCCTAATCAAAATCCCTATTAATTGCAGAGCTGACTAGCAACAGGGAGCCACAGCAGAGGGATGAAAGAGCCACATGCGGCTCCAGAGCTGCAGGCTGCCGACCCCTGGCCTAATACAAGAGTTTTTGACTTACGACACAATTGGGGATCAGAATTGCTGTTGCTAAACAAGGGGATATGTGAGTCGTGTCCAGTTTTATGGCCTATTTTGCCACGGTTAAGAGAATCCCATCGTTAAGTGAGTCATATGGTCATTAAGTAAATCCTGCTTTCCCTGATGATTTTGCTTGTTGGAAGCTGTGCGGGATCACAGCATGGTGATCATGTGAGCCTAGGATGCTGCAACCATCCTGAATACATGCTTGAGAGCCCTGGTGGCACAGTGATTAGAATGCAGTATTGCAAGCAAACTCTGTCCACTGAGTTCGATCCTGACCGGCTCAAGGTTGATTCAGACTTCCATCCTTCCAAGGTTGGTTAAATGAGAACCCAGTTTGTTGAGGGCAATATGGTGACTGTCAACTCATAAAATATTTCTCTGGTCTTTTTAGAGTTGCCAACAGAAAGGGAGGGGGGAGCAGCGCAGCAGTTTGCAAACCAAAACTGCATTCCATAAATGTTTTCAAAGATAGTAACTAGGTGACTGAAGTTTTTATTCTAACTGGAGAGCATGATTGATGACTCTTGGCTATGGATGTGTCCCATTGGAGAATATGAATTACAAGACATCCAGGGGGTGGGGGAAAACCAGGGTCAAGGGTGACAATGAATGATGTGTCTCAGAGTCGGCTATACTCAGGCAGTGCCGGACAGTTTAACTCCCAATAAATCCTTTTTAAGTTTTGGAAGTTTGGCTCAAGACTCCTGATTTCAATGAGGTTAACTGCCAGAATCCTGACAGCAACATGGTAAACCACCCAGAGATTGCTATAAAGAGCTATGGGGAGGTATATAAGTCCAAATGCTCTTGCCATTGTTATGCTGGTTGCCAGATGCCCAAATTTTCACCATGAGTCTGGGGGATGCTGCAACAGTTGGAAGTGAAAGGCATGGTTGCAAGTCACTTTCTTCACTGCTGTTGTAACTCCGAACCATTGCTAAATGAATGGTCGTAAGTCAAGGATTACCTGCAATTTTAATTCATCGCAAGTTAATTTTTGAATTTAGCATCTCTCATAAGCCCTCCAACCACTTTTGTGCTGGTATTCACAGTGAAGGTCATTAGAAAAAAAAAAAAAGAATTCCAGGGCCTTGATTATAAAATTAAATTGGATGGGAGATGGGGCATGCAAGAAATGGAGTATCTAAGATTGGAGGGGAGAGAGGGGGGATCTATTTTTGCAAGGCTTCCCCGCCCTTCCCCGTCTCTCTTAAGCCTATATAACTCGCTACAACTTTAGCACCACACACACACTGCCGCCGAGTGTACACCCACCCACACACGCCTGTTGTGGTTTCTCTGCTCAGATGGAAATTACTGCATGGAAATCGGGAGTCCTGGAGTGTTTGGAGAAATTAATATGCGCTGTCTCCACAAAATGGAAATGAAGGCTTTATTTCCACGATTAGTTGCGCTGTGTGTGAGCTTGTAGTATGAGTATCTTGGTTAGAATTCATGCCTTGTGCTTATCCTTGCTCCCTCCCAACCTGCTGGTACCTCACATCTAAGTTTTAATTTATCTGCCCAGTATCTTCAAGGGGTAAAATCCTGCATCACTGTCATAAAAAAAAGAAAATTATGGTAAATCTGAAAATCCCAGGAAGTTGGCTTTTGCATTCTGCAACGCTTAACGGATCTGTTCCCGTTTTCCTTCATGCTCTCAGGGAATCATCCGAGCTTAAATCCAACTTATGATCACAATTGAGCCCAAAATTTCTGTTGTGTTCTGTTCGCCCCATTTTACAACCCTTCATGCCACCGTTGTTAAGTGAAACCCTGCAGTCGAGCCCAAATTTTCTGTTTTGAAGTGAGTTTTGCCCCATTTTACTACCTTTCCTGACACCGTTGTTAAGTGAAACCCTGCGGTCGAACCCAAATTTTCCGTTCTGAAGTGAGTTTTGCCCCATTTCGCGACCTTTCACGCCACCGTTGTTAAGTGGAACACCATGGTTGATAAGTTAGTCAGACACCCGTTTCGTGAATCTGGGCTTCCCCGTTGACTTGGCTTGTCAGAAGGTGGCAAGAGGGGGATCACATGACCCCAGGACACTGGCATCGTCGTAAATATGAGTCGGTTGTCAAGCATCCGCATGTAAATCACATGACCACGGGGATACCACAGAGGTTGTAACTGCGAAAAATGGTGGGATTCAGCTGCTTTGCACCAGTCCAGGGGCAAAGTGGTTCCTGGGCCGACACAAGGGAAGGAGGAAGCCGCTTTCCCTGTTTCTTCTCCCTACTCCTCCTCCTTCCCTCATGCTGGCCACTCCATTGCCCGTTTCTCCATTGTAGAACAGCGCCCAGGATCCACTTTGATAACCTGTGCGCGTTTGTAATTTAACAACTGGTTTGCCCAGGGTGAGGTTGGCCATTGCAGGAGACTCATCCTTGATGTGCGGTGGAAGTGGAGGACAGGGATGGGATGGGTCACGCCTCCCACGATGGCCAACCTGACCCTGGGCGAACCGGTTGTTAAATTATTTGAATCCAATCACTGATCATAAATCCCCTCTTTTTTAAAGGTTTGTATCCAGTAACATCAGCATCTTCCAAAACTCTTTGAACAAAATTCACATTGCATCATTTTTTTTTTTGGCCTCAAGTCAATGGGGTCATCTTTGGCAAGGATGTTGACATCACTGATTCAGTCTACTACATTGGCAAGGAAATGATTACAAATCCACATTGATGTTTTAAGGTTATCTGAATAGGAATAACCATTAAAAAAAAAGTTCTATTGGTTTTTATGTATTTGCAGGTAGAAATGAACAAGATGTTGTCACTCTTGACTGCAAGCTGGAGGTACTTCTTCCAGCATTAGAAAGTTCATTAGATGTCTGCCTCTACTCTTCTCTCCCAGGAAAAATATAAACTTGGACAGGTTTATAGGTGTCCCCCCCCCCAACTGTAGCATCCATAATGAAGATGAATCAAAAGATTCACCTCGAGCCAAGCCATGAATAAACTCTTGTCCATCATTCCGGACGTGGGATTTCCTTTTGTCTCAAAAAAACGCGAACTTCTCAAAGTTAACTCAAGCACTTCGAAGCTTGTCATCTGGAAAGCCAGAAATTCTCTGTGTAGAGAGAACTTCATCTTCTGCTTTTAAAAAAAAAGCCTTTAGAAAAGAGTTGGTTCAAGGTCCTGCCTCTGATGAAATCAATGAATTTTACTGAAATTTTACTGAAATTTTACTAAAATAAGCCAAACTGACCATGTTTTGTCAACCATGTTTGTGTCAAGATCAGAAGATGCCAAACTATCTGGGCTCCTAAACCTTTCTCAGTCCCAGAATAACAGAGTTGGAAGGGACCTTGGAGGTCTTCTAGTCCAACCCTGAGCTCAAGCCAGAAACCCTATAACCATTTCAGACAAATGGTTGGCCAATCTCTTCTTAAAAACCTCCAGTGTTGGAGCAGTCACAACTTCTGAATGCAAGCCCTTCCACTAGTTAGTTGTCTGCTTTTTGCTCTTTTGCCTAGATGGAAGTGAAGAGAAAAATTGCCATCAAACCCAAAAAGGGCTGAGCGATGGTGGCAGAACCAAAGAAGCCCAGAGAATCTAATTGTTAATGGAAAGGGCAGCTGTTGCCAGTTGGACTGAGAAAAATGCTGGCTAGTGACCAGAAGGAAGGGAAAGGGCTTGCCCACTTTTTCCGTATTATGCCACCTGTCCGATATTCTAATTAGACCCATAATTAGTTTCCAGACTTCACACCTGGACAATAATAGCCTGGAAAAAAAAGGTGGAAGAGTGAATCTGCCATGCTTGTGCAACTAATTAGATCCTGCATAGTATGGGATTTAAAATTGTCTAGCAGAAATGAAATGACTTCAAGCTTCCTTCCTACTATGGCTCATGCCCGCCTGCTAATTTTTGAAGTATGGCCTCTAAAAATCCAAATAGCCAGAAGGTAAATTGGAAAAATAAATTCCATAGAATGAAACCTTGCAAGTAGTCCTTAACTTACAACCATTCATTGAGTGACTGTTCAAAGTTACAACACCACTGAAAAAAGTGACTCATGACAGTTTTTCACACTTAGGAATGTTGCAGCTTAGGAATGCACACAGTCATGTGATCAAAATTCAGTTGCTTGGCACCTGGTTCATATTTATGACGGTTTTGCAGTGTCTTAGGCTCATGTGACCCTCTTTTACGACCTACTGACAAGCAAAGTCGATGGGGAAGCCAGATTCACTTAACAACCATGTTAACAAAGGCAGCGATTCACTTATCCAGTGTGGCAAGAAAGATTGTAAAATGGGATAGAACTCATTGAACAAATGTTTCGCTTAGCAACATAAATTTTGGGCTCAGTTAGTGGTCATAAGTCAAGGACAAAATATCTATGGAGTTTTTTCTCAGTCCTCCAGGTCACGGTTGTCCCAAAGGTGCGTTTTTTTCAAGAGGAAAGTGGACTTTCTGTTTTTTCTTTGAAGACGTTTTGATTCTCATCCAAGAAGCTTCTTCAGCTCTGTCAGGATGGTGGGGAATGGAAGGATTTATACTCCTTGCAGACAGCTGGTCATTTGCATCCTTTTAGAGAGTTTTTGAAGAAAATATTGCATTGTGCAGAGATGGATAGATTGCCATTGAAAATAAAAGATAAAGGAGATATGGAGTATTATATAATGTGGAATAGGTTTTATCACTGGGTAGACATAAGAGGTAGAAATTAGATGAAGAAAGAACATTGTTATGTTAAAGTTAAATATGAATGTTGGTTATAATACCCTCAACTGTTCAACTATTATGAAGTCTGTACGACTATTACAGTTATCTCATCACTCCTTATCACCCATCCCCTCCCACTTGTGACTGTATGTCTGTAACTTTGTTGCTTGTATCCTTAAGATTTATATTGACTGTTTCCTAGTATGATTCAATTGCTGATTGTACCCTTATAACTATTATTAAGTGTTGTACCTTGTGAGTCTTGACTCTTGATGAATGTATCTTTTCTTTTATGTACACTGAGACCATTTGCACCAAGACAAATCCCTTGTGTGTCCAATCATACTTGGCCAATAAAGAATTATATTCTATTCTAACTATAAGTATGCTAATATAATCAATAGAATTATAAATAAACTACTATAATTGTAAATAAGGTTAGAATTATTCTGTTGTATTATCACTATTACCATCAGCATATATGTTACTTTTTCTTTCTTTTCTTTTGTAAAATGGTATGCCCGGACTGTACACTGTATTCAAAATACTTATATATAAATTTTAAAAAAACTTGACTAAAAAAAATAAAGAGTCATTGAGGACACTTGGAGGTTTATCTGTGTCCTCAGGGTCACCTGAGTAGTGCAGGTGTAAAAGCACCTTTGGGACAAAGTCAAGGATTACCTAGACAGCTTTTGGACCTGAAAACGATGCATGCCCTGACTTGGAGAAACATCTAAGCTTTGCTGCTTAGATGGCGTTGGCTGGGATTTCCCCCCAAATGCAAGACATCTCTTGCAGCATGGGTTATTCCCTTGCTTATCTGCCACAATGATAAACAAAATGGAACAAGACTGATGAGTTGTACTAGGAAAGGCCTTCACTGGCGCTTTCGCGTAATCAACTACCAGAAATTGGCACATCTGCTTTTCCAGGCTGTTGATCCAACTGTGTTGTCGAATGCACACCCTGGCAAAATGATGCAGCTTAGATGTACTTGGCAAAAGATGTATCTGCATAAATATTTACATAATTTTCCTTCCAGGCAGCAGTGCTAGAAGCAGCTGTTTTTAACACCTCTTCCTATGTGCAACTTTCTCTCCCCTCCCTTGATCTTGGGAAAGGCAAATTGACTTGAGATCCCAATGTTTGCTTTCTCTGCTGTTTTCTCTCACTTTCTCTCTCTCTCTCTCGCATGCACGCAAATATGGTAAATATCAGTTGATTTTGCATTAAAAATAGTGCAAAGCTGACTTCTTCACCCTAGCACACTTCAGATGTGTCGGGTTTCAACTTTCAGATTGCAGGATAATAAGAGTTGGAAGGGACCTTGGATGTCTTCTAGCCCAACCCCTGCTCAAACACCTACAAATGGTTGTCTATTCTTTTCTTGAAAACCTTCTGTGATGAAGCACCGACAACTTTGGGAGGCAAGCTACTCCATGGATTCATTGTTTTCAAGGACAGCAGATTTCTCCTTAATTCTAGGTTAAATCTTTGTTAAGCTGCCATCCATTGCTTTTTGTCCTGCCCTGAAATGCTTTGGAGAATAGGTTGACCCCTCCTCTATATGACAGCCCCTGAAATATTGGAAGACGGCTATCAAGTCACCTCTAGTCCTTCTCTTTGTTAAACTGGACATTCCCAATTCCCACAACTTAATAATCTCTGTTGCTGTTCTCTCCCCTTTTTCTAGAGTCTCAACATTTTTTTCTAAATTCATGGTGACCAATATTCCAAGTGTAGTTTTACCAGTGTTGCAAAGGTGCTTTTTCAAGAGGCAACTGGACTTTCTTGTGTTTCTTTGAAAATGTTTCACTTCTCTTCCAGGAAGCTTCTTCAGCTCTGGTTGAATCATTCCCCACCATCCAGTCAGAGCTGAAGAAGCTTCTTGGATGAGAAGCCAAATGTCTTCAAAGAAAAAAACCCAGTTGCCTTTTGAAAAGCACTTTGGGACAACCATGACCTGGATGGCTTGGAATTTCCATAGATGGTCAACTAAGAGGCAAGTGAGCCGCCAGAAGGAATTGGGGGCCTGATGGATATCTCAGAAGGGACCAAACCTAGTCTCTTAAGTTGAGAGGAGATGGGAGAGAAATTTACTTTCAAATTTGCAAGACTGATTCATCCTTGCAAGGTAGGGCAGAACCACACCCAGATGAACTACGGCAAATCTACTTTGTTGTTGTTGTTATTTTAAAAAATGATTTTTTTATTAAAGAAATTTTTGAGAAGATAAAAAGAACATGACTTTTAGGGAAGAAATAGAGGAAATTAAAAAAACCTGAATCGATAAGAAAGAATCGAAGAAAAAGAAAAAAAGGGAAAAAAGAAAGAAAAGAGTAAAAAGAGAAAGGGAAAGTAAAGAAGAGAGAAGAAAAGAGAAGAGAGGAGAGAAGTGGACAGGTGAAAGGAAAGGAAAGGAAAGAAAAAAGGAGAGGAGAGGAGAAAAGAGAGAAAAGAGAGGAGAGAACAGGAGAAGAAAAAATTACAAAGGAGCAGCTTCTGAAGTTTTAAACAGCAATTATAAATGCATTTATATTTTACCTTGCCTCTTGAAAATTATGTCATAATTTCCTTCTTTCCATAATCTATCCTTTCTAATCATTAAACCTACAAATCACAATTTCAGTTTTTTTTTCCTTTTTCATCAAGAAATCCCTAAGGAATTTCTAGTCACAAAATAAGGGAGTGACTAGATTAATTGTCTTTAACTAATTATAAGGCCACATTAAGAGAATCTTGCAGGTCTGAAGGTGATTAGGTTCTTGTAGTCCTCCTGCAGACATTTCACTCCCACAAATAGATAATATCTTCAGAGCCTCGGGGAATGGAGTTTGCTCTCTTCTTTACATGAATGGGACATTGTTTCTTCTTTAACTGTTCCTGTTTATATGAGTGTTGACTAATAGGTGTGTGATGAGGAATGATACTGGCTGATTCATTCAGAATACATGGTTAACAGACTGATAGTCTGCCTAGAAACCGTTCAAGAAAAGACTCCCCAAAACACATGGAACTTTTTGAGGGGGATCTTCTGGATTACGACTTATGACCACAACTGAGCCCAAAATTTCCATTGCTAAGCGAGACCGCTGTTACATGAGTCTTGCCCCATTTTACGTCCTTTCTTGGCACAGTTGTGAAGTGAATCGCCACAGTTGTCAAGCCGGTAACATGGGTGGTAAATAAATCTGCCTTCCCCATTGACTTTGCTTGTTAGAAGGTCACAAAAGGGGATCATGTGACCCTGGGACACAGCCACTGTCATAAATACGAGTCAGCTGCCAAGAGTTTGAATTTTGATCACATGATCATGGGCAGTGGTGGGATTCCAAATTGTTTCCTACCAGTTCTATGAGAACACGCTTCGCACATGTATGCGGCAATCGAAAACTTCCCTCTATCAGTGCTGGTGAGGTGAGCTATTTTTTAGCTCAGCTGAGGTGCGGCAATCTGCTCTGCCTTGTGAATCAGCTGAGCTAAGAAACAAGGGAAGTTAGGCAGGCAAGGGCGGGAACGGATCAGCGGGACCAGCCAGAGGTGGTATTTGCTGGTTCTCTGAACTGCCCAAAATTTCTGCTACAGGTACACCAGAACCGGTCCGAACCAGTTGAACACACCTCTGATCATTGGGATGCAACAGTCACAAGTGTGTGAGAAACAGTAACAATTCCCTTTTTTCAGTGCCGTTTTGACTTTGAACCGTCACTAAACGAATGGCTGTAACCCAAGGACTGTCAGTTGTTTCCAGACTTGGTTTTAATAAAATCCTCCAACGTCAGTCCACCATGTTTTAGGCCAGAGGTCTCCAAACATGGCAACTTTAAGACTTGTGGGCTTCAACTTCGACAATTCTCCAACCAGGATAATTCTGGGAGTTGAAGTCCACAAGTCTTTAAGTTGCCAAGTTTGGGGACCCCTGTTTTAGGCCCATCCATGATATCATCTCCTTGTAACATTCCCTTCTTTTCCCATCTCTTTTGCTGGGCTTTGCTTTCTTTTTCATCAAAATATCAAAATAAAGCCCTCAGTCCATTGAGAAGGAAACAATATATTGCAGGATAAAATTTCGCATTGTGCTGAGACCTGTTCTATCTGTAAGCCTGCTATACATTAAAATAATGTGTAACGTATTAAATAATGTATTTAATAACCTATTAAAATAAGATATTTCACACATGATATTCAAATACATGAGTTTGTGACATGTAGAGGATGGTACCAGAGTTAGAGAATGTGAATCTAAACATTTCCAGCAAGCCACTGTTACATCTATGATGTAACCAATAATGTTAAATTGATTGATTAGGTCATACATGTGACAATTACTTGCTGGAAATGTCTAGGACTAGGTTCACATTGTCTAACTCTGGTATCATCTTCCACATGCCGTGAACTAATATATTTGAATATCCTGTGTGAATTATCTTTTTCCTGAGATGATTCAGTCTAATGTTGTATGCTTGTCATTTCCTCTTTTGCAGAGACCAGGGTACTTTCTTCCCAGGCAAAGTTTTCTTTTTAAATATTCAGCAAGTTTTTTAAAAAAATTTGGTGTTTGTATACATTACTCTTGAAATGTTATTGTTTTAAATTCGATTTCAATAAACTTCAAAAATGCTATACTTAAAATTTCTCTGAGAGGGACTCTACAGATAACAGATAATCTGAGTTGGAAGGGACCTTGTAGGTCATCTAGTCCAATCTCCCCACCCAAGCGGGAGAACCTACACCATTTCTGACAGATGGGAGTCCAATCTATTCTTGGAAGTCTCAAGTGATGGCGTTCCCACAGCTTCCGAGGGAAAGCTGTTCCATTGGTTGATTGTTCTTACTGTCAGAATTCCTCCTTGTTTCTAGGTTAAATCTCTCCTTGTTCAGTTTCCATCCATTATTCCTTGCCTGGCCTATAGGTGCTTTAGATTAGAAAATAGCTTGACCCTATCCTCCCTGTGGCAGCCGCTCAAATATTGGAAGACTGCTATCATATCATCCTTAATCCTTCTTTTCTCTAGAATAGCCAAGCCCAGTTCCTGCAACCGTTCGTTGTATGTTTTAGCCTCCAGTCCCCTAATCATCCTGGTTGCTCTTCTCTGTATTTTTTATAGAGTCTCAACATCTTTTTTATAATGTGGTGACCAAAACTAGCAGTACTCTAGGTGTGGTCTTATTAGGGCTTTATAGAGTGGTATTAGTACCTCCCTTGATCTGTATTGTATCCCTCTGTTAATGCAATTTAGGATTGCATTAGCTTTTTTGGCAGCTGCTGCACACTGCTGGCTCATATTTAGCTGGTTGTCCACTAAGACTCCAAGATCCCTCTCACAGTTACTGCTATTAAGCCTGGTTTCACCCAGTCCATATGTGTACTTTTGGTTTTTCTTGCCTAAGTGTAGGACTTCACTTTTCTCTATGCTGAATTTAATTTTGTTAGATATGGCCTACTCTGAGTGATGTACACAAAACATTAAAAAAAAACTCTGCAGATAAAAATTTAAAAATGGCAAACAATGTCATCAATTAATTAATGAAAAGACAGAAGAAGGACTTTCAGGGTCTACTTGCTCCTCTGTGCAAAGCTGAAGAGCCACTTTACACATGACTTTGAGGAAGGCCAGGAAGAGAGGAGGCATGCCTCACCTTTGTGCGTGTGTGTGTGTGTGTGAGAGAGAGACACACACATACGAAGTGGAGCAACAGCATAAACATTTCTCTAATCCAGGGGTGTCCAACCTTGGCAACTTTAAGACTTGTGGACTTCAACTCCCAGAATTCCTCAGCCTGCAAAGCTTCAACTTCCACAATTCTCCAACCAGGAGAATTCTGGGAGTTGAAGTCCACAAGTCTTAAAGTTGCCAAGGTTGGACACCCCTGCTCTAATCAATCAATCACTCAACCAACCAACTTTTAAAAAAAGGAAAAACCAAGACAAAATGTTACAGTATACCTGGAATCTGTACATGAACACACTTATGCATATGAAGCCTTGTATAGCAAGTTCAATCAAAAAACAAATATAGGTAGCCCTCGATGTATGGCCACAGTTTAGCCCAAAATTTCTATCCCTTAAGCAAACACGGTTGTTAAAGAGAATTTTGTCCTGTTTTACAATCTTCCCTCAGTTGTTAAGCGAATCACTGTGTTAGCCTTCAAAGCCATATTTTACTTGGAAGCTTTCGAGGCTGCCACATTTTAGTGCCTGGGAACTTGGGAGGGGGGATTTCTTAGTGAGTAGAAGATTAGACTCAACAACATTCTTTCTTAGAAGTCAAGGACAAGTTGCCCTGCACCTGGAGAGGAGTTTTCTGGAGTGATGTCTCCAGTTGGGACGAAGATTTGATGGGACCATGTGATTATTACCTTTATTGTCAGAGTACAACATGTGTACAGTGAGATTGGCTGAGCCTCCCTTTATGCAGTCGCTGCCCCGACACAACTCACAGGGAGGACAGAAATCCCTAACCCAGACCCAATCTTATTACACTATGTGACCTTGGTGCACAACACTCCGGCTCTGCAAGTCTATCATATTATATTGACATGAAGTTATTTTCCATTCAGGAGTCTGACAGCCCACGGGTAAAAACTGTTCTTCAACCTGTTAGTGTGGCTGGCTATGTTTCTCTATCTCCTACCCAATGGTAGGAGAGTAAAGAAATGCTGACTGGGGTGTGAGTCATCCCTGATAATTTTCCTCACTCTTCTAAGGCAACGGGTCCCAGCGATGTCATCTAGTGGTATCAGGGAACAGCCCACAATGTTTTGTGCTGTGCTCACCATCCTCTGTAATGTCTTTCTATCCATGGCTGTCAAGCCAGCACACCACACCGTAATGCAATATGTGAGGACGCTTTCTATTGTGGAAAGGTAAAAGGAGGTCATCAGTCGTTGTTCCACTTTATTCTTTCGCAAGACCCAGATGGACTGATGGACGCAGGGGATAGATCTTTGAATCTGCCTTGGGGAAGGGAAAACCTGGAAACTGTTAGACTTGGATTTTCCCAGATGTGCCAATATGACTTCTCTAATAAATTCTTACTTGGATGTGTCACGCCCCGGTTGGAATCTGATTCCGAGAGAGAGGTGGAACAGCTAACAGAGAGTGGGAGTGTGGCTCCAGTGGCTGTGGAGGAAACTGGGGAAGGGCACAGTTCAGCTGGGCATTCAGAGGAAGAGCCAGGCCCACCCCTTCTTCATCCTAGGGCACACAGGGAGGAATGGATAAGGGAGCAACATGATTTATGGGGGAGGAAAGGGCCCTGATTCCCTTCATTGGCTGCAGCTGGGAGGACTGTTTGAAAGGGCAAACTGATTGGGCTAAACAAAAGGCGACATCTAATCAAGGTACCCTGAGTCTAAAAGTACCTAGAGGGATACTTCTGAAAGAAGATCTTTAAGCAGTGAAGAAGAGAGAAAAGGAGGTTAAAAACCCCTTTTTAAAAACCTTTATATTGACAATTACAAATGGTATGGAAAGAAATTTATATTGATCTATTTTGACACTAATAGGCAAGCTTTAGCTGAAATCTAAGTGTCAAAAGGAAAATAAAGATTTTTTTTCTTGGTCATTTTAAAGCCGTAAAAAGGAGAAGAGTGGAGGCAAAAGGGTGGGACTTGGAATAATGGAAAAATGGAGTGCCACCTGGAAAAATAAAAGAGGATTAACAATGAAACTTTGAAAAGACTCCCGAGGATACATTGTAACTGAAATCTTATTAAAAGATACAGTAAGTGATGGAAAGGACAAGTAAAGGAAAGAAACAAGAAGGAACAGTCTGGGATCATTTGGTGATTTAAAAAAAAAGTTTTTGGCATTGGTTTTTTCTTTCTTTTTCTGTTTTTACTTAAAGTCAATCAGGTGGTTGTTCAAAAGTGTTTAAAATGCCATCCCTCCTGGAGGAATTGAAGATGAGTCTTAAAAAACAGAAAGAAGATGCAGAAAGGGGAGGAAGATCCTTTGGCTTCGTATTTGAATTTCTTGAAATGGAGATCCTGAACTATGAAAAGCAAAAGGAAAAGCTTCAAGAGCAAGAAGAAGGGTGGGACAGAGAAGAAGCCATTTTCAATGATCAAATAATGCAAAGTGTGGTAATAAGGAGAAAAAGGGGGAAAGGAGTTAAAAGTTTGAGATCAAAGGGAACAGCCAAAAAGAAAAATAGTCTGAAAAAGAAGTATAACAGCAAGGAGAAGCAGAAAAGAAAACTACAGAAGGGAAAATGAGAGAGAGAAAGGTATAAAAAAGGGATGAGAAAAAGAGGGGAAAGATAGAAAGGAAAAGAACTTATGAGGGACAAAAAGAGGAAATGAAGAAAAAGGGGAAACGTACTACGATTAAAGGTACTTGCTCAGCTAGAAAACACAGAGACAATGGTTAAATTAAGTTAAAAGTGAGGATTCTGCAAAGGTACAAAAGATAGTGTTGTGACAGTAGAATACTGTAATGAGTTAGAAATGAAATAAGTAAATAGTCTATCAGATAAAACGGTATTGTTATGTAATGGTATGTTTATCTATAATTAATGCAATAATAAAGAAGGGAGGGAAATATTGCAATTGTTTCTGAAGATTGATAAAATATTGAAAAGAAATGTGAAAGATTTATAAGGAAATTTAAACCAGTTATTAGAATGAATTTGAATAATTATTTTGCTTATTAATAGTAAATAATTTATAAGGTGACTATCCAATCATGACTATCCAATGGTATGCTTATTAACAGTTAAGTAATAATGAAGAATGGAGGGAAACATTTCAATTGTTCCCAAAGATTGATAGATGTTGAAAAGAAACGTGAAAGATTTACAAGGTTCATAGCAATACTAGAATGATTTTGAATAACTATTTTGTTTTGTTTACACACACACACACACACACACATATATATATGGCATTCAGCTTTGTTCGGGTATTTTCCCACGTCATAGTAGTGGTGCTTTTAAAGTTGTAGCAATGTTTCAGCAGAATCTCATCTGCCATCATCAGGCTTCTGTATAGTNAAACAAAGCTGAATGCCATATATATATTGCTTTTGCTATGTTTTTAGAATTTTTCTTTTTACATTTTCAAGGGGAGGTACCAAGCAGAGTCTGTATGATGAGATCTACATGATATAAAATAGATATTAGAATTTGAATGTTATAATTTTAGAATGCACAAATTCAATGTTTAATGAGATTTCATATGATAATAACAATAAGATTTAAAGGTGTTGTACTTCGATTGGCAATCATAGGGGGAATTTTGCTTCTTAAGAATGTTGGAAGAGAACATATGAAACAGGACAGATGAAAGTATAAGTACAATGAATAAAAAGATATAGAAATTTAGATAAAAGAAATACAATTGAATAAAAAGAAAATGAGATAACCATAAAAGAAAATTAAGAGAAGTAAAGGGAGAAATAGTGAGAAGTTGGAAAAAGAGTAATAGCCTAAGATAAGTTGAATACATAAGATGAATATGCATATGAAATTGTGTCTGTATGGAAATGTGATAACCCGGAACCATGCTGTACTCAAATAAGATATTTTATTTGTTTTGTTAAAAGTCAATAAAACTTTATTTTAAAAAAATGAAAGGGCAAACTGCACAGGCAAAGTTGCTAGAAGCAAAGCATGAAATTATTTTGGTTTGTCAAATCTCATCTGAGTTCTGGCATCTTCCCAAAGTGTGTGTATTTCATTATCTTTTGATGTCTTCAATCCCTTATCCTGCCCTGTCTTATTAATTGCTGCAGCTGTGGTTTGTGTTGGTTTTTATTTATTATTTATATGTACTTTGAGGTCGGATGGAATTTCTTCCCTTTAAAAACTGTTCTTGGGAGAGTTTTTTCTCTAGCTGATGACAACTGGACCTTGGGGGCCAAGTTGGAGGAATTAAAGGGACTTTGCTTATTTTTGTGACTTTGTTGCTTTTGTGCCATGCCCTGGATCATCACAGGATGAACGTTGTTTCTGAGTGCTGAATGAGTTGGGGAGTTTCGTTGGAACGCTGACACACTGCAGTCCTTCAGTCCATTACACAGCTATGAAGTGAATCTGTGGCTTCCCCATTGACTTTGCTTGTCAGAAGGTTGCAAAGGGGGATTACGTGACCCCGGATACCTTGTAACTGTCATAAATACGAGTCAGTTGCCAAGCGTTTGAATTTTAATCCCATGGGGGATGCTGCAACTGTCATAAATGTGAAAAATGGGCATAAGTCACTTCTTTCAATGCCACTGTCACTTCAAAGGGTCACTAAACAAATCCTTGTGAAGTCGAGGACTACTTGTAAGGTTCCATTCGACGGAATGCGTTTTGATTTATTTTCTGGAATGCATCAGGCTATTTTTTTTCCCCTATGGGATTTTCTTTAAGGCACCAGATCATCTTCAGAATACAGATAGTCCTAGATCTGGGGTGTCAAACTCAATTTCATTGAGGTATGTGTGTGTGTGTGTGTGTGTGGGAGTGGCTAACTGGGTGGGTGTGGTCAACGGGGGGGCATGGCCAGCTTGACGCCATTCGCGGAGCATGATCAACTGAGTGAGCTTGACACCACTCCCCAAACTGCTGGCCAGGTGTTTCCTCTTCACATTGGGTAGACTGGGCCAAAGCCAGTGGTGGTATTCTACTGGTTCGGCATGGTTCTGGCATACTGGTAGCGCCGAAGAACAGCGGAGACTGAACCGGTTCTTTAAGAGGCTCTGCTGTTGGGTCCACCCGCCTACCTGGGCTCGCATACTGACTTCTTTGTCCTGCTTTTGAAGTGTAGCTGCTTTGAATGGCACAGCAGATTGCCACGCGTCAGATGTTGAAGCGACAGGGAGAGTGCAAGATTGCGGGAGGTGAGTTGGAAGGCCTCTGTGCCAGAGGTGGCATTCAGCAAGTTCTGACCAGTTCTGGAGAACCGGTAGCGGAAATTTTGAGTCGTTCGGAGAACCAGCAAATCCCACCTCTGACTGGCCTGGCCTCCTCTCTTCTCCACCTCCCAAATCCCAGCTGATCGGCTAGGTCTTCTTTGGTTGCTCTGCACAGGAGAATGGAGCTGGAAAGCAGGTTAGTGGGGTGGGGAGGGAAGGGGGATTTTGCAGTATCCTTCCCCTGCCAC
>BHEV01037991.1:1964-18727 GCA_004319985.1 Emydocephalus ijimae
GAGTTGTGCAGCCGACTTCTTGGTTGCCTCCGCTGCAACAGCATCGGCGATGGCATCAGAAAGGCTGATGTTGCCCTTCGCCATCAATTTGCTTTGCAAGCCTAGTCCATCTAGTCCCAGAACTATTCGATCTCTCAGTGCCTCTTCCAAGTCGGCTAACCTGCAGAGGCCGGCCAAATTTCGGAGATCCGCCACGAAATCGGCCATGCTTTCTCCCTTTCGATGGTTTCTTTGGTAAAACTCGTGGCGTCTCACGAGTGTAGGCACAGTTGGCGCGTAGTGGTCTTTCAGGATGGGTTCAAGGTCGTCCCAGCTCATGGCCTTCACTTCTCGCGGCTTAGCGAGTGCCTTGGCCATCTTGAAGACGGCAGGACCGCAATGCGTTAAGAATAACACTCTTTTCTTTGCCGGTGTTGCGTCTTTAAGGTTGTTCATCTCGAGAAACATTTGAAAACGATCCATGTAGGATTCCCAATCCTCTTGACTTGGGTCGAACGGAGCAGGTGGTACGATGCCGCCGGACATGGTTTCCGTTGTTGGCGTTGTCTTTCACGTGCTTGGTATTCGTTTCTCGGTTCTTCGGTTCAGACGTCTCCACATCCCACCCTCGTCGCCAGTGTTAAGTACTTGGCTGGGTTGAAATAACTGGAGACAATCATGGAACAGTGAACTTCAGCTCTTTATTACATCGTGACTAGAATAACAACAATGGTTAGCTCTGCCTTATATAGGCATCTTTTGTAGGATTCAACCAATAATGAACTAGGAACGCTAGCTCTTTTAACCAATAAGAACTCTTACTTAAAGACCAATCAGGTCCGTTAGAGCTGACCAATCCTGGTCGAGCTGCCTGATGGCCAATCAGAAGTGCAGGGCCAGAACCCTGCACTTTACCTCAAGCTCAGACCTTTATTGATTTACTGTATACACAACAGTTCCCATTTGGTCCAACCATCTTATATAAATCCTCTCACTGCATTTCTGTTGCTTTGAGTTGAGAGTTATGTTTTCCACCTTCTTCCTCTTCAGCTGTTGCTATACTGCTTGCCTGCTGCCCATTACTTTCTTTTAGGAAATCTTCCACAGTTTGCTTAACTACCATGCAGAAATATCTGTAGCTCTATAATCTTTACTGTTATCTATGGTGCTTCAATAGGATAAGTGATTATAACAGTTGACATTGGCAATTTCATCTGTTTGTTATCTAGCAGAAAAAGTTTGTGTGTTTGTGCCTGTGTATATTTGTTTGTGTGTGTGTATTCTTGTTTCTCCTCCCTACTTACTTTTTTGATGAAGCTCTTTTTTAAAATATAAACCACTGGTGGAGGCCAGCAAATGAGTTTGTTAGGAGCCCTAATCTTGAGATTATAGCTAGCAGTGCTGTTGTAGTGGTTTGAAATATTGTGTAGAGGGAAGTGGGAAGGATGCATGGATAGGATGATGCGGCAATTTGCTCTGATCCAGCACTGCCATGTTAGGTTGTACAGGAAAGAAATAAGTGATTTACTTGAACTGGCTTTAACCACTTAGATAACACCCTGATCTATCTAGGATTTCTGATGGGCACAGCAGGTAATGAACTTGTGAACATTTGCATGCAAATCATATATACCATAGGGAAGCTACGTGACACCCTTCACAAAATGAAAACCTTTGGTCTGAAAGCTGCCATGAGATACTATTCTAGTGAGATGTGTCTAACTAACTAACTAACTAACCAAACAAATGACTAAGCAAGGTTAACAGAGTTGGAAGGGACCTTAGAAGTCTTCTAGTCCAACTTCTTGCTCAAGCAGGAAATCGTCTACCATTTCAGAAAAATTGTCATCCAATTTTTTCTTAAAAACCTGCAATGTTGGAGCACCCACAACTTCTGAAGGCAATTTGTCTGTCTGACTGATTAATTGTTCTAACTGCCAAGAAATTTCTCCTTAGATCTAGGTTGCTTCTCTCCTTAATTAGTTTCCATCCATTGCTTTTTGTCTTGCTTGCCTTCAGCTGATCCCTTCTTTGTGGCAGCCCCTCAGATCTACACTGCTAGATCATTCTTTTCCTTACTGGTGGTAAGATTGTCAGAAATATTAGAAAGAAGAACAGATATAATGAAATTACCCATCAGTAGTTAGTATCTGGAGGAGTCGAATGAAGCAGACAAATAGATTAATTTGGTTGCCAACTTTTCCATTTAGGTAAACTTACTTAAAACCTACTTAAATTATAGCAATGTATTTGGAGGACAACCTATATACTTATATTAACATTTGGAAAATTACATTGGAGAGAAATAACAAATGTTTCTCCTGATCTTAGCAAAATGTGAATGACCTAAATATTGAATACTAAACAGAAGAAAGGGAGGTACAGTCATATTTTTATCCTAATGTAACCAAGACATTACTGTAGTCCTTTTCCTATATTCTATTTCAATTTTGAGTATGCATCAAATGCATAATTCAGAATCTGTAGTTGCATTTCAGACCTGTACAATTTGAACTTTTTCAACTTGGACAATTGACCACTGGCCTCTTATGCCATAAACATTCAAAAAAATGTGATAAGAATCTGTTGTTGGTTCTTTAGGGGAGTTACTCTATGAGAGTTGGTGGCTGTATAAATTTGTTTAACAAATAAAATACTAAAGACGGTGCCAATTAATTACATTTAACAATGTGTCCTTGACAACTTTGTTGAAGGTGTCCTAGATAAATTTGTTGACACTTCAAAAGATACTAAAAATACTTGACTTCTTTGATATTCATTGAATTAGCTTGATTTCTTGTTCCCTGATGTTAAATGAAACAATTTTAAGTATGGAATGAATCAATTAGAAAAAAAAATCAGAGAGTGAGGAAGTTACATGGTTCTCTTCTGCCAGGAAAGCAAGATTAAAATAATTATAGCTTAATTTTTTTACATAGGTTTTATAAGACTTCATCCTGGTTTTCCAATAAAGGATTACTGTTCAGCAAAAATGCTAAAAGATGCCATCCACAAAGAAGGTGGATGTATTGTTGATGTTTTATAGATATGTGCTTAAAATATAATCAATTTAGGAAATGATGATGTTGGATATTTGGGAATATTAAACAGACAGTCCCTCAGAAATTAAGTTTACAATGAGCAAGATCTCATGGGAAGCCTATGAGCTATATCAATAACATTTTCTACAATATCTTCTGATATTCTATAGGCAACCACCATTTCCCAAACTGGTAATTTATATCTAGCATGATTAGAAGTCACTGATAGCATTTATCCTACATGGATTTGTCAAATCCCCTTTTAAAGCCATTCAAATTGGCAATTATTTTTATAGCTTTGTAGAAGCAAGCTCCATATGTGTCTTCGCTGTGCGCTGAGTGAAATTCTTCCTGGTTTTTACTCTAAATGTATTTCTAACATTCATACACTTTCTGAGGGAAGCAGGAGGAGGAAAAAAGAAGAATTATATGGTATAAGGAAGACTATGAAAAAGTTTTTCTATCATTCTATTATTCTTAGATTCAGTTTTTTTAGTTCTTATTTCAGAAATTCAGCCTAAGCACATGTTGTCCAGTATCCAATATTTTTCTTCTCTAAAAATTGTCACTTACTTACTATAAATCCTTCATTTTGCTCATATTTGATCTCTGCATATACTATGCCGATGTACTGTTGTTAGTAATAATATGTAATATGAACTAACTACAAAGCAGTTACAAAAAAGAGCATGATTTTTGAATAAAGAAAACATGTATTTCTTCCTAGTGTTTTCCCTCAAGTGTAGAGACTGCTTTAAAAAAAAAAAAGAGTATTGATCCATCACTTGCAACAGGAATTGAGTGACTAGTTTGTTGCCTGACTTGAAGTTTTAGACTAAAATTGATTGGCTCAAAGTAATTCTGGAACACTACATTTGATGAATTTCAAAGGTAACTTTGATCAAAGTTAGGAAATCTGAGGACCAGAATAGATGTTCTGTTATTACATGATGTACATTATTTTTGTTGTTTACAAGGATACAATTAACAAGTCATAAAATTTCTTCTGAGTAAAGTTTAGCTTCCAGTGATTTCGTGAATATGTTCACATAATTTTCACAGAAAAAAATAGAAACAAGATTTTTTTTTCTCATTGTGGGATGTTTAAAATTGATTCCCTGTATAGCCTACAAAACCTATTTTTACTGATGTCCTAAATAAGTAATAACCAGGAACCAAAGGTAAGGTTGAACAGCTTCGAGGCTGGACAATTTAAATAGGATCTTTATCTATAAATAAAAACTGAATTTGTGTTTTGATGGGATGTAGGAATGCTTTAACCTGTTGCCCGATTGATAGCACTCAAAGAGGTATATGACTATGACAAATAACTAAACCAGAAGGTGCCCGATCTGTTATGAAAGTAGTTTATTTTATGCGAACATTCTACCAGAATGTTTGTATTTACTAGAAGTTCAAAGTGTTATTTGTAGAGTTCAACATACCATTTTGAAAGTTTTTACCATCCTTTATTCTTCTCAGTTATCAAAAGCTTTGGAAATATGCTGTCCTTTCCTCCAATTGTTTTCACCCTCATCTGCTTAAATCTTGTCTTTGGTTAATCTCTTGTCCATGGTTTTTATTAAGGGAATGACTCCTCCCTCTGAAAAAATGATGGAGAAAGAAAATGTGAATCTCATAACTCCAAAGACAGCAATCTGAAGTCTTAGAAGTTTAACACCAATATAATGATTATATTAAAGTCACTAAAGAGATTCAGCTGTTTATTAGCATGGTTGACTAAAAATGTTGTTTTCATTTAAAGGCAACTGTTTTTATTAGGACAAATAGTAACACAACATTCACACAGAAAATGAAGTTATGTTTTGGTTCTTCCTAGAACACAGGGCTTAATTATAGCCTATTGGGTGATTTATTTATTTTTTTGCCATGGCATTTTAATTATGACCATGCATTATACTTCTGTACTGTTGGCACTCAACAGGACAATAAAGCATAATTAATACAAGATGGAATGTAGCAGCTGAAATGGAAATACCTACTGGATCATGCCGTTAGATCCCAGTAAAAGGGTTGTTCCTTCCAGTAAATATATCTAAATTAACATTTTTCTACAAACAAACCACAACAGAGATCCACCAAAACTTTCAAGTTGGTTGCTTTAATCTTCAAAAGGGCAGAATTTGGCTTTAATGCTTTTTTTTATATATATAAAAGTATCTCTCACTCCATACCCCCCCAGCCCATACACAAAATAAGAAATAAGACCAAGTTCATTATCTATCAGAGAATCATGAACTGGAAAAGCCACAGATGTTTCTGAAAATTGATTTGAACATTATGTCTGAGTCCTGCCCCTCTTGTTGTACATAAGTGTGATTGCTTCCTTACAAGACTGACTTACATTATTCTCTATTAATGTTGACTCTGGGCTATAATCCACCATTGGAACAAGACAGACTCCTTGGAATTGAGTCATCTTGGTTGACAATGTCCACCCCATCAAAAGTCAAAGCAAAAATTCAGTTCTTTTTAATGTTATCTCGGCACATTTTATTCCTTTTCCATGCTCCAAATTCAAAGCATAAAGGGGGGGGGGTTAAAATCAAAGTTAAATCTCTCTAACATGAGATTCAATTCACTGTTGCTCTCAGAGAGCAGTTATTTTTCTTCTTCTTTTAAGGAGAAATGAATTTCATTTTAAAAAAAGAATTAGCTTTTGACTAAATAGTGGAATTGACTGTTATTTTTAGATGGCTAATGTCTGTCACTATAGGTAAAAGATACATATTGTTACAGATTATAATATAAAAATGGTATTCATTGGCTCAGAGCTCCATTGCAGTGCAAAATCCACCTTACTGTGAAATGGATCAGTAAGATGGGTTTTTAATTCACTAGGGGGTAGAACAAAACCCAAAAATGTACCCTAGATCTTTAGCTTTAATATGTCGTTGAGCCCTATGTAAAGAAATTCAGGACAAAAAAAACCCCAGTCTTAAAGAAATGTAGAGGATTCTTCTTAGTAAGACCACCTATATTTTAATCTAGGTACCTCTGTTGGTCTAGTTCTCCATGGAGGGAAGTATCCATTTAATGGTAAATACATTTTTGAGAGATGGAGTGGTTCTGGCAATTCTGAAAGAGATGAAGGACAGTCCCCTCCAGTGGTAGGTTTCTTAAGATGCCAATAGAACTAAACAGAAGGTTTTGTCCTGAGCCTGTATCTTAAAGGGTCTTTAAGCAGTCATGGAGTTTCAGAGAGAACGCTGCTCCATCCATAAGAGACAAGAAAGAATGAAGGAGGCAGGGAGGAAGAGAAAGAGTGGGGAGGGGAAAGAGAGAGATACTCTGGCCAGACCACAGCTCTGTTTGGTGGGGCTTTCCCTCAACTTGTTGTCAAGAAAACAACATGGATGTATGCTGTATTCAAGAAGTCACTTTTACTAATCTTGTTCTGTTTTTTTTTTCGTAAGTTTATTAGAACAACATATCTTTAAGAATGAATAAGAAGTAAATTGATACTTTGAATGAAATATGTTCTTACAAATAAAGATTCCAACGCACATCACAGCTACATGGTTTAAATAATTTTCTTCAACTGGGACCTTGCAAAATCACTGCTGATTGTAATCATAGGACCTATAGTTGAACAGTTCCAGGTTAAAAACTAAAGTTCAATAATATCAGGAAGATGAGTTTGAATGTAAAGTTAATCTCCTGCACTATAAAATAAGCTAACTCTCAGTGAATTTAAGGTGCTTAACTCAGCTTAAGTGAAATGTTTGCAGCTAAGATTCATTTTTAGTTAACTATGAAGTCTATGCTGAGTTAAGATTATTTGCCCTGAATTTAATGGCTCTTAAATCTGAATAAATATGATGTGGATTGTCCCCCAAAAAACTTGCAGTCCTATTAATTGTCTGTTAAATTTTAAACTTGAAAGAGGGTTTTGCCTAAAGACAAACAATATGTCTGGCCATATTGTCCCACCAAATCCTCAGGAGCTTCATAGAAACGATTCTTTTTATTCCTTCATTTTCAGCTTTGTGGGGTTCTCCCCACCTCCCCTTTTAATGCAATGTGTCTGATTTATATCTGAAGTCCATCTGAAGGGCATATGACAGACTTAGTGACTGTAGTCCTCTCTGATCTAGGATTCCATGCAGTCTATTCCACACTTTGTACTGAGGGCAAATGAGAAATGCCACAAGAGGATAAACAATAAAGATGCAAGCTGCCAATTCTGCACACTCCAAGAAATATTTTTCAACATGTGAAATCAAGTTGAAGATCCAGTCCTGCTAAATCTCAACAGATGAAACCAATTTCCTAATTTTGTGGGAAAACTAGGATCCTTTGTCAACATATACCACAACTCAAAATCTTCGATTTTAGAGTTATGGAATGCCTTTTCCCATCACGGAAAAAAAGTGGTTATTTTGATGAAGACTAATTGTTCTGAGATGCCATCCATGTGAGACTTAAATTATGGGTTGCTTTAGGCAATAAACTTAATCCTTTTCTGGATCCTCCATTTTGTCCCCGATGGATAATTCATTTTAAAAAAACTGAGTGCCTGAAATGAAGAGTTGGAAAGTGAAATATAAATACAAATAATTTAAATTCAATATTCCAATACTTATTTGTATGCCCAATACAAATCAATATGTAATAATAAAAGACTTCCAGGAATATATTCCTTTCTGGTTGGAAAATTATATGGAATTATCCTAACTCAACATCTTCATATTCATAAAAGTTGGAGGGAAAAAGTTTGTTGGAAAGCTAATTATTAGAAAGCTGTATGACAATTATAGCACTTAGCTACAGCACTTAGGCTTATATGCAGCTCTATAGTGATTTATAGCAATCTATGAGTGGTTTACAACATCAGTATATTGCCTCCAACAATCTGAGTCCTCATTTTACTGACCTTGGAAGGATGGAAGGCTGAGTCAACCTCAAGCCCCACCAGGATTGAACTCCTGACTCCTGGCAGAGTTAGCCTGCAATAATGCATTCTAAACACTGTGCCACCAGGGCTCTTGATTTAATTGTAAAGGAGCATTGAATTGATTTCTGTTTCCCTGGGACTTTGCACTGCTCATTGCAAAACTTTGATTTCAAGTTACAAACTCAAGTTTGCTCATGTCTCTTGTCCTGTTCCTTGGAAGTTAGTTGTCTGTGCAGGATTAATATGTTCAGCATCTTGAAGTACCAGATTTAGATGATTAAAAAAGTTGAAAGCAATATTTGCACACTTTGGATACTGATGGATATTTTGGTTCACACTACTTCAGCTAACACAGATCAATTTGATTTTGTTTCTCTGACTTATTTATGTGCCATGGCTCTAACTGAGGAAAAATGTTACAACATATTTTTTTGCAATTTTTATTCCAATCTTCAAGGATAAAACCCACACAGGCAGTAGTTGTATACTCAAGGAGACTTAATTCTGCATAACCATTAACATGTCTACTCAAAAGATGATTTCTCTGAGGCTAAGGAGATATCATTCCTGCTAATTGAGATTCACTAGCAGTCTTCATGCATTTCATTGAACACATGGAAGAGGCAAAGCACTGCATCTATTGACTCCATTTGATACACATTGAAGTATTATTTCAGCAGGCCTAATATGTGTGCGAACTCTTTTATCGCAGACTTCCAAAATCCAGATGAACATTAAGATCAGAGCAAAATTGTAAGGAAGACTCTCTTTGCTCCATCTCAAAGTCATCTGGATTTTAGCAGCTCAGATCTGATAGCTCTATTGAAGCCCGATGTTCTCCATTTATACATATGAAGAATGTATGTCCATATTACAGTTAATGTATTAAGACTGAGACCAGGGATTGCATGTGTAGTCTTAGTTTCAGACATGACTTCATAGATTCTCTGTATTTTTTAAAAAATCACTTTATTTTTACTTAAAACACATTTTATTTTTTTTATATATAACAACCAAAATATTATCAAAGGTCATTTTCTCAGTTATGTAAAGACACTTATAACACATTGCTATCTTAAAATAGTTTGCCAGATTTCTGTCTTTCAGTCAGAAGGAGAGATTCAGCAGCAAACATTCTGTAGCTAATTGTGATATGTAGGGAACAAGGAAAATGATAATACAGTAATTGTTGAAATATAGAAAAGGGTATTTTCATAATGTAGTGTGTTCTGCACCATTATCCAGGGCCTTTAATTTGAACATATGTATAGATCTTTGAGTTGGAAATGATACACAAAACCCACAAAGCAGTTCTCTAAAATAGATCCTACTTCTTAGACTGTTGAATCTAGTTTTTGCTTGAGTTTGTCTACTGACAATCCCTAAAGTTATCCCTTAAGTATAGGTAAACTATCACATTGTCCCATTCATTTCACTGTCAGAAATGATTTTTAATTCAGGATAAGCACCTTCTTCAGACAGATCTCTGTCAGCATCTTCCCCATGTTTGTTAGGTTTGAATGAAAATTCCATTGTCATACTTCCTGCTGATATTCTATAAAGCTCCATCTCTATTATATGATGAATAGGATACTTCAACTTTCTGCACAGTTGCAAACATCTGTCTATCTGTCTATCTATCTATCTATCTATCTATCTATCTATCTATCTATCTATCATCTATCTATCTATCTATCTATCTATCTTCCTTTTTACTTTCTCTCATCTTAAAACATTATTATTTCATATACCTTTGGAAGTATATGGATCTGTAGGGTAAAATATTGGCTTTAGACCAGAGAAATTCATTGGTTGATTTTGATACTGTTTTGCAGATTTGTTACAGAGATAAAATGAATACAGATATCCCGATATCTGAGATACAGATATCCTGTCTTGAACTTTCAAAAAAAAAAACCAAACATTAATATAACAGAAAATGTTCTAATATATAAGTTATACACCTAGTAATAATCTCCCTCAATTTCAAATGATGTAAAGGAATTTGAAGCTGACCTGGAAAGGGTATGAAAAAATTGTTTATGGGAGAAAGAAAGAAATGAACCATTAAAGAATAAAAGATTACCCAGCCCTGAGATTAAAGGAAGCATGAGAAAGAAACTCAAATTAACCCCACCTTGATTTTATTCAGTATAAGATGGGTTAGAGCTAGGCTTTCAAGAACTTTTTATTACAGTGAAAAACATTCTTGGAATCCTTACCATGCCTATTTTATCTTTGAAGGGATGCCATATGAATACTAATAGAAATGATTAAAATACCATAATAGGGAAAACAAAATGCCATCAATAAATTATGATGTAAACTCACTCATTTTAAAGGCCACCCAAATCCTAAAATCCTGTACTAGAAAAGAACAGTAATGAATTAGTTGGGATAATTTCTGTGAGAAGAATAGTCTAGCATGTTGAAGCATGTGGTCTTTTCTAATCTGATGTCCTTCTAATACATTTGGAATGCAGTTCCCCATGAATTACTTGAATTCCCTTAGAATTACTGGAATTTTGCTATGAAAGCATCTCGAAGCATCAGATTTAGACATATGCACTGATAATTGGGCAGATTCTGATTGAAACAAGACATTTCAGTTGGACCTACACCTTCTCAAATAAGATGGAAGAAGTTCTGGTTTGAGGAAGCTTCTCTAGCTTAATTTGAATGATTGATTTTTTATATTAAAATCTAAAGACCCACCAAATAATTTCAAAACATATTCATATTGGATTAAATAACTTTAAACTGCAAGTTTTGTTTTTAGTAGCATACTTGAGCTGAACTCAAAGATCATTAGATTAAAAAAAATTAACAGTAGATAGTTATGATGTCATTTCAAATTTAGCATTATAAAGAACACTTGTCCCATTCTTTACCTATACTGAAGAGGATAGGATAACATGGTCTCTAGAACTATTCATGAAAGTTATCTAGTACTCTTTCTGAATTACACATTTAGTTCTGTCACCTAATTAAAACATACAAGCTGTGTTGTCTTAAATTTGCTTGAATACATGTGGGTGTGGGTGTTTCAGTTAGAGTTTTAAAATAGTGTTATCTCAAACAATTGGCTCTAATTTATTTTATAATGTCTTGATGTTTAAAGAAATACTTCTATTCCAGTCAGAGAATATGTTAGATCAATTTAATTGAGAATTTGAATTACAGTTGCTTTTATTGAAAAAGAGTTCAGTTCAAAGAAGAATCCACTTCACTTCTCAAGGAAGAAGAAAACAATTGACATTATTATTGGAGAAGTACAGTGTTCATGCCTGCACTTAATATGTCCACTCAAATTTTCTGCACATAAATTAAATAGAAAAATTCAATTTGTGCCTTGCTTTATGAAAACAAAACAATATAAAAGGCAAAATCATTCACTTCCTTCCTTTTGCTACCTGGTAAAATCTGGAAAGATTCCTTCAACCTGACCTTGATTCCTAGTAAAACTATAAACAATCCCATACTGTTTACATGACAACAGCAAAGAAGTGGTTTGCTATTGTCTTCTTCTAGGAAGTGCACACCTTATCTAGTCCATAGCCCTGGTGACTTCCTCTCAAAGAATAACCATGTCCACCCTGCTATTTTTTTCAAGAACAGCCAAGTCAACTCTAAGTGATATTTATCAACTATGAAACCCCAATCATATGCATGGAATGTCTTAACCCATCTCATTTTGTCTATAATCTAAATGATAGTAGATACATTTTTCTCTATATCCTGTTACAGGTGCATATTTGGTTAAGCAGATCATGCAGATTACAGACTAACTAACTCTTGTAGGCCATCTAGTCCAACCTCCCACCCAAGTAGGACACCTTTTGCCATTTCTGACAAATGGCAATCCAATCTTTTCTTGAAAGTCTCAAATGATGAAGCTCCCATTACTTCTGAAGGCAAGCTGTTCCATTGGTTGATTGTTGTCAGAAAATTTCTCCTTATTTCCAGTTTGAATCTCTCCTTGATCAGTTTCCATCCATTATTCCTTGTCTGGCCTTCAGGTGCCTTGGAAAACAGTTTGACACCTTCAGGGTGGGATTCAAATTTTTTAACAACCAGTTCTGTGGGCGTGGCTTAGTTGGTGGATGTGGCTTGGTAGTCATGTGACTGGCTGGTCATGGCCAACTCAATATCACTCACATCGAGGCACGTATCTCCTCGCCTGGCCTCTTGTGACTGTGGATGCTGCAACAGGTGTAAGTGTGAAAAATGATCATAAGTCACTTTTTTCAGTGCCATTGTAACTTTGAATGGTCACTCCACACAAGCAAAGTACCAGCAAAGGAGGGGAGAAAAACTCCAGAGATGTTACTGAGACAGGAAGTCTAGTCCTTCCAACAATGTAATAAGGGTTAACGGAGAGGCAGTTTCTGTAAGCAACACCAGAATGTTTCCTTCCTTCCTGCCTTCCTTCCAGGATTAGGCCAGTAATTTCTTCTAACAACCAGTTCTCCAAACTGTTTAGAATGTTAACAACCAGTTCTAGCAAATAGGTGCGAACTGGTAGAATCCCACCCCTGAACCTTTACATGGAAATACTCAGATCTTAGTAAAAGACCTATCACTTCAATGAAATGGAGTTGAGGGTCTTTCTTTCCTAAGGACCTGGGTGGGGTAGGTCTGACACTTGCCTTAGACATCCAAGCACTGGATGATTTTGGAGCAATATGTTTCTAAGAAGACAACAACGGCTACTTTTGAAAAATATTGATTCGAAAACTACATAGACTGGTCTATTTATTTATTTACTGGATTTATATAACCAGCCATTCCACATTTACTTAATCTAATAAAAGCGTCTTTAAAAAAATGATGTTCAGAAATAAAATTGGCCACCAATAATAACCAGTCAAATAACAAGCTTAACCACTTCCCAATTCCCATGCATGAAAAAAAAAATCCAAATTTTGAGTGTTCTATGGAAAGTCAATGAAGTTGATACTAATCTAACCTCAGGAGAAATTGTGTTCCAAATAGCAATCACTGTTACAGAGAAGGCATCCTCCTTGGCCTGCAGAAGGTGACACTTTTTAATCAACAGGACCTGGAATATTCTGATTTGGTAGGGTGGACAAAACAAAATTGGTAATATCTGATGCATTGTATTTGCCAAAAGCTAAGACTGACTCAAAACAAGTGAAATAGATGCATAGAGGATGATGGATGGATGGATGGATGGATGGATAGATAGATAGATAGATAGATAGATAGATAGATAGATAGATAGATAGATAGATAGATAGATAGATAGATAGATAGATAATGGAGTTAGATTTTTGGACAGGACAAGACAGGACTGGATAGCATATGGTAGGATAGAAATGTGGTTAGATAGTCCTAACTTGATTCTTTGTTTACAGGATGATTAAAAACCATATGGCAATTTGTGTAATCATGAGTGATAAGCCCTTCATGACCCCTTCACACTGTCCACACCACACACTGTCCACACCACACACTGTCCACATGAGTCAGCAAAAATTAGTAGAGCTTTGAAATGATGTTCCATCTTCTGCTTCACCTCTCTTCCTCATTTAATATTGGTTTGTTTTATTTATTCATTCATCAGTTAATATATGTATTACTAACTCGGTTATAACTGAGGATAAATATGTTTCCTAGAAGGTGTGAGTCAGGCCTCTCTTACAGATTGTTTCTCCTACTCATTGCATTTAATCAGTGGCTACTTGAAAAGGGTGATCTATGCACCCAATTCTTTTATTCTTTTATTTATTTATTTGATTTGTCATTCGCTTACAAGATAATAGATATAAGTAAAAACATGAGTAAGAATACAGGAAATAGGTACAAATAAATGGGGACAATAGTACAGGGACGGTAGGCACGATGGTGCACTTAGGCATGCTCCTTACAGACCTCTTAGGAATGGGGTGAGGTCAATAGTGGTTCTTCTGCTTGATTCCCTGAGAATCCCCTCCCCCCCAAAAAAATCCATCTTATACTTCAAGAAATGACAAGCATTAGACCGCTTATCATCCAAAGAGATGACTGCAAATGTTTTCAATCTGTAAAACCAGGAGATCGGTTAATAAAAACAACCCAGAGTTTTTGACATGTTTAATGAATGTCATTGCAAAATTTCATTTGAGGGGGCACACATACTTTCCACCCAAGTTTCCATTGTTTTCAAGGACATTTGAAAGCAATCAAAGTTACTCCCCTAGCCTGCTCGACCACCACTCCCACCCACAACATTCTTTAATGCAATGTTTGCAGCAGAATTCTGCATGAAAAGGACACTCCTACAAATGTAATGTATTATGTTTTCAGGGTTCCCCTCCCCATCTCTTTTCAATATATCTTTGAAGTTGACTTTCAGAAACTCCAGCCTTACCGCTTTAAATATTTTCCTGCACTCTACAGGCTATTGTGGGTATTCTTGTGATATAACAACAAATAAGATTCAGGAGGTGTCTGATTTGCTCTGTTTTTGATTTTCATAATACAATGCAAAAGTCTAACAAGGAGGTGGAGAGACCTTAAATATGTAGTCTCTTGCAGTACAGAGGGGCAAGAAGAGCTGAACATCTGAAAGGTGGAAATGGAGGTTAAGGTTAATAAGTTAGCATGCATTAGTTGAATGTACTTTATTTCTTTATGTAATTATTTGAATAGAATAGACCCTGTGTATTTCCACTTGCAAATTAGCCCTCTAAACTGTTATCACCAAAATTCATAGAACCATAAAGTCCTACACTTAAGCAAGAAAAAACAAAAACATGTATAGACTGGCAATAACTGTGAGAGGGATCTTGGAATCTTAGTGGACAACCAGCTAAATATGATCCAGAAGCGTGCAGCGGCAGCCAATAAAGCCATTGCAATCCTAAATTGCATTTACAGAGGGATACAATCAAGATCAAGTGAGGTAAGACCACACCTAGAGCACTGCATCCATATTTGGTCACCACACTAAAGAAAAGATGTTGAAACTCTAGAACAGAGGTCTCCAAAATTGGCAACTTCAAGGTGTGTGGACTTCAACTCCCAGAATTCTCCAGCCTGCTTCTGCTCTAGAAAAAGTTGCTCTAGAAAAAGTTGCAGAGAAGAGCAACCAGGATGATTAGGGGACTGGAGACTAAAACATATGAAGAACGGAACTGGGCATGACTTGTCTATTGAAGAGAAGGACCAGGTGAGACATGACAGCAATCTTCCAGTATTTGAGGGTCTGTCACAGAGAGGAAGGTGTCCAGGGGTGGGATTCTACCAGTTTGCACCTATTCGCTAGAACTGGTTGTTAACATTCTAAGCAGTTTGGAGAACCAGTTGTTAGAAGAAATTACTGGCCAAATCCTGTAAGGAAGGCAAGAAGGAAACATTCTGGTGTTGCTTACAGAAACTGCCTCTCTGTTAACTCTTATTACATTCTTGGCAGGACTAGACTTCCTATCTCAGGAACATCTCTGGAGTTTTTCTCTCCTCCTTTGCTGGTACTTTGCTTGTGTGGACTGCCCAATCAAAGCTACAATGGCCCTGAAAAAAGTGACTTATGGCCATTTTTCACACTTACAACTGTTGCAGCATCCCCACAGTCACAAGAGGGGGAGTGCATAAGTGCACCAACGTGTCTACCGTCCCTGTCCTATTGTTTCTTTTCTTTTTTTATTTTTCTTATATGTAGCCATGTATTCATAACTATGTTTTTACTTATATCTATTATCTTGTAAGCAATTGATAAATAAAAAATATATTTTTTTAAAAAAAAAGAGTCTACCCAGTCACGTGACCACCAAGCTCATGCACACCACCTGAGCCATGCCCACAGAACTGGTTGTTAAAATTTTGAATCTCACCCCTTAAAGGTTACACTTTTCCACTTTCCATGGCCCTCCCCTTTTTGCCTAGTACAGTACAGTGAGGCCACTTTCTGCAGATATTTTGGAAACCACTTGGATATTTAGTTATACTCGAAGCAGATTCTCACTCCATTCTCAGGTCAGGTGTCCTTGGTGTGTGGTTTGTTCCAGTCTTGGCACTTCTGTTTTCTGTTAAAGCTATCTCCCCTCCTGCCATTTATCTCACATTCACATGCCCTTTTCTACTATTTTACATTCCTTTCATCCCCTCCTTCCCCCTTTTGATTTTATGATAGGATGCCAGAGAAGTAAAGGTGCAGATCTGACAGCAAGACTAAAACACATGGTTTCCAAATTTCTAACACTTTAGTTTTATCTAGTGTTAAACTGTCTCCTTCTTTAGCTCATCCCTTGGATCCATCAAATTGATTTCCAAAGTAGCAGTATTATTAAATTGTAGATAAAATACCAAACCCTGGTGAGACATTAAAGCCTGTCAAAGAGTAATGAAACTGAGACCCTAACCCCAAAATAATAACAAGGTCTTTTTGAAGGAAATCTAGCCAGCTAATTTGAAATTAAGAAATATGGTCATATGCCGACTTCTGGTTTGCCAGGCTTCGGCAGCGGTGGGGATTTGCGATCCTGTGCGATTCCTGTTGCGCTAGCCGTCTTGGTGCCTCTGATCCTGACGGGTCTGGAGGATATGGCTGCCCCGTAGAGGCAGCCGAAGATAGGGAGGATCCGGAGAGGGGTTTGGGGGTGTCGCAGACCCCCTCCTCACCCGGCATAACCTCCTTTTCTCAAGGCGGTGGAGTGGTGGTCAGTAATGGCCACCACAAAGAAGCCGGNTGGCGGAGAAAGCTTTCAAGGGAAAGTGTTTTTTTCTTCACTCTCCCATCCCAAAGAAATAGCAGACGGAGATCTGGAAAATCTATTTGGGCACCGAAGGTAACTCAATTTGAAAGTTAAAGCCAAGGGATAAAG